>RXPK01000955.1:0-94940 GCA_004143645.1 Protaetia brevitarsis | reverse complement strand
ATACAGTGGAAACTCGTTAAGTCGGATCCCGTGAACCCGGATCTCCAGATAACCGGATCAATTTTGACGAATATTTTTTTTTAGAAATTGGCGTTGTATCAAATAGTTTTGTCCTTATTGTTTAAAATGACTTTAAAAATATGATTGTTCGGTTTGTTTTGTGCGTGTATTTGTTTATCTACGAAATGAAGTCATTTTTCGGTAGATACTGTCTTACTTTTTTTTACCCTAGTGTCCGTGTAACCTGAATTTTTGTTAACCTGGATCAGCTCTGGTCCCAATTGATCCGGGTTAACGAGGTTCCACTGTACAGCTATACAACTGTAACCATGTTTTATAACATCTTATTCATATCCTTATTTATTTTATTATTTTATTTTGTACTTTTATTTATTTATTTACATATATATGTATATGTACTTTAATGTTCGTGTTCAATGAACTCACTAGATTTATTACTAAAATTAAAGAAAATCCACTAAACTTTTCACTAGCCACTAGAATATGATTTGTGTACACCAGACGTACTTTCAATACACCAGATTTAGTGAAAAATTCACCAAGTTGGCAACACTGATTAGATTTACTGCATTGTTATGATTTTGATATTACTATACGGGTTCCCACACATATCCAACAATCTAAATCGTGTATAGATAATATTATAGTTAATGTTCCACCCACAGATTTCTCGATATCCGTAAAAGAATATCTGATCATTCTGCACAAATATTGCAAATTAAATTAAATCTTGATACTACTGCTCCATCAGTTTATAAACGCTGTTTCACGTCTGACAGCATGAAAGAATTTGTTTTCTGATATTAAGTTGGAAAATTGGGACTCTGTGTACAATTGTGATTGTGTAGATGAAAGTACAAACGTCTTTCTTGAAACATTTAAATATTACTTAGACAAGCATTTCTCACTTAAGAAATTTCATAAAAGAAATAATTCAAATTGTAACTGGATCACGCCAGGTTTAATTGACATGAAAAACAAGTTTTTACTTTTTAAAAATTTAAGCGAAAGATATCCTATTTTCAAAGACACGTTCATTAATTTTGAAAAACATCACAAGCAATCTCTTATTCGAGAAAAGAAACACTTTTACAGTCGTTTTGTACAAAATGCTGAAAACAAATCAAAAGCAATGTGGTATTTATTAAATAAAATTAAACATAATGTGAGTGCTAATACCCGCCCGGAAATCTTTGATAATCGTACGACATGTGACAACTTTTTGAATTATTTTTCAGATATCGCAAATACCGTTCTGAGACAACATAATTTACTTACCCCGCCTGATTTGAATTGCGTCAATAAATATCTCACGCCTAATAATAAGTCATTTTACGTTACTGCGGTTTCTGATAGTGATCTAAGAGTTTATATTCATAGACTAAGTTCTTCCTTCACATGTGGTGATGATGAAATATCATATTTTATATTGAAGGAAGTTGTAGAGTATATTTCGCAGCCTCTAACTTATTTAATAAACTTATCCTTTCACGCGGGGAGATTTCCTACATCGCTTAAGTCAGCTCTAATAACCCCTATGCTTAAGCAAGGTGATCCTGATAATATTACTAGCTATAGACCGATAAGCTTAACCTCAACCATTGCCAAACTGTTTGAAATGGCCATGAGTGACAGAATAATTAATTTTTTAAAACCATGCAATTATATTCACGATAACCAGCATGGCTTCATAAGTGGGAAAAGCACTGACACGGCTTTATTTGACACTCTGTGCGAAATCTATAGAGGTATAGATTCTGGCAAATACACAGTTGGTGTGTTTTTAGATCTAGCTAAGGCCTTTGATTGTATAAATCATACAATTTTATTATTTAAATTAAACCAAATTGGTATTAGAGGTATAGCCAATCAGTGGTTTCAGACGTATTTAACTGATCGTACTCAACGAGTGAAATTAGCGATACTATTTCAAATTCTATTACTGTCAATATTGGCGTACCGCAGGGATCGGTCCTTGGGCCTACTCTCTTTTTGATTTATTTTAGCGACCTGCATGTTCTCTCATTACAAAATTCAAAATTAGTTACTTATGCTGACGATGTTAGTATTATTGTTACAGGAGACTCCATAAATGGTACAATTGCTAACGTAAATAACATTGCCACTTCAATAGAGGATTGGATGGTTGTTAATAAGCTTGTATTGAATCGAGAGAAGTCTTCATATATTGTTTCTCACCAGTTCGTTGGGATCAATCGAACGTACATCGGATGCAAAGCTGAAATAGCTTTCACTCGGCAGATTCTATTAAACTGTTGGGTATCACAATGGATCCTATGCTGAAATGGTCACATCATGTTGGCAATCTTTGTTTCAAATTGTCTAAAGTTTGTTATGCCCTTAACACTTTGAGAAGATCATGTAATTATGAAACTTTAAAAGTTCCTTATTGTTTAAACTTTCAATCTTTATTACGGTATGGAAGCATTCATTGGGGTTTATGTTCGGATTCTCAGCGAATTTTCATTTTACAGAAAAGAGCATTAAGAGTTTTGTGTGACCTTCCTTATCGTCAAAGTTGTAAGAATTATTTCAAAATGCATAAGCTATTAACATTTTTTGATATTTACATATACGAGTGCCTATGCTTTGTTTTTCGTGATTGGAATAAGTTTAATATAAACAAGTCTAATCACAAATGTAATACCCTACAAGAAAGTTATTTACTTCCTCCGAAACAGTCATCTTCAAAATTTCAACGCAAATATATGAAATCCACGCCAAATGTGTAGGTATTCAATGAGGGAGGGTTAAAGATCTAATCACCCATATAAGAAATTGCTTCTATGCTTTATTTTTATTTTTGTTACTATTTATTATAGATTACAAACTTTCTCTGGGTATACAGAAATACATAATATAATATCGTGCATTACAGTGGCTTTCGTTCAAGTTTTATGCTATAAAACCAATATGCATTGTAATAAGGTTAATACAATAAATCGGCACACTATTGATATGTATGTAAGTACATCTACTTAAAAACTTACTAGAAAATAAACAGCGGAAACTTTAACCTTGCAAATTTGAATACAACTCAAACTTCTTCGAACACAACAACCGTTTACTGGCTCGGTTTATTGTATACAAGCCTAGCTGTTCGGCTAAATTTCTCATTAGTATTCCCGTCGCACGATGTAGCGAAAAAATCCTTGAAAAACGTACCCACCTACTCCGCTTTTACACAAATAACTCTTGCATGTACGCATTATGCATGTGTTCGATTTGCTTGACATATCGATTTCGTTATAGGAGCTGCTGTCAATTATTTCTTTTCTCCTGTCCGGCTTTTATTTGTTCACGCGCCAAAAAAAAATAACAATAATAATGGAAAAAACAAATGGGTGTCGACTCGTTGTCAATTTGATCCGATATATAAATTAATTCGTTTTTGCAATTAGGATACAAGTTTACTTATAGTTACCTTCATAAATCGTTTCCTTTTAAATTCAGTTAGTTGAATATTTCATGCAAATTTAATGCCTTTATAGACATATAAAGAAAGTAATTTATACAAAGCTAAGCTTAATAAGTCAAATCATCAGACACGATAATGTAATTCTAAGTAGCATTTCTTAGGATAATCCCGAATAATTCTATTTTAATGTTCCTACCTAGTAGTTCAATGAATTATCTATATGTAGTCGTATACAGATAAGAGGAAATAAGAGGCAATTAAAATATACATCTCATAAATCAATTAATCCTAAATGTTGTGAAAAAGCCGTTCAAGAAATCAACCACACCATCAATTAACACGTTAATGATCTTATATCTAGATTCTGACGAAAGATTTTCTTAACGAATAAATCTTCTACTTCCTCATTTTAGATTGTGTCACACTCCAAACATCACAACGCCGCAAATTGCCCGAGTTTTATGTATTATGGAAATGTGTCTCGAATGTATTTCTTTTGTACCGCTTCTAAGTAAGCCGCTATATTTACTAATGTGTGCAATTAAGTAACCTACATATATACATACGTAGTCGAGATTATTAGGTCATTGTTAGCAGAATACGCGTATATAAGCGTGATTGAGTTGAATGTAGCTGTGTAAATTTTCAAACAGTAGATTTAAATATGCGATAAAATCAAGATACATGCATATGTAACATTTTTGCTGGTATAGAAAAGTAACAGAGGTAAATAAAATATATTCCGGCGGTATGATAATTGACACCGAGTTAATTTGTGGTCAATCTATTATAACTCGGCAAATAAACGGAGGTATTATAAGTTTTAATTAGACAAGCTATACGTTGTACCATCAATAATAGTACTTAAGGAAAACTAATTTATAAAAATGATTAATGCAAAGAAAAATGGAAATAAGGAAGAAGAAATATTAAAGATCCTATACACAGAGATTCTCAGAAGAGAAAAATCAACATCAACTACCCTCTACGGCTCTGATATGACAGCGAATGTCAAATTAAATGTGACATAATTTTAATTAAAGATATGTATCGCTTCGGAAATAATCTTACTAAATATAACACGACTTTTATAAATTAGCTACTATTTTTATTGCTACTAACTTTTTTCGGTACTTCACAAGTTCTTTCGACCTCAGTTTGACATTTATAATAATAAGATTAAAGCGCTCGAGCTAAATCTCTCGGACTTTAATCAGATTATTGATGTCAAAATGATGTCCCGACAAGTTTACACTAAGGCACACTCAAAAATTAAATATAATAATAAAAATAATGGAGTATTTAGCAAGGTCTTGCTATATTACTAGTGGCTATTACATCTGACCCTACATGCAACGAACAATCTGTATATATTTCCGGACTCTTGGGTTATTTAATTTTTTTTTTAACGCCTGCAATTTGAATCAGCAACAAATTTCTTCGGAAACCATTGGCCGCTTCTGAGATCATCCTTGTTTACTTATAGGAGTCACCAAAACGTCTATACAATCTAGCTAGAGTAGATTTCGCCAAATTGCCCTAACAAATCAATACTCGACGAAAGAAAAGTTGCTTATTTGTCCTATAAGGCGCTTTCTATATTTGTCTATTTAATTAGACCTATCATTTTTGGGAGAAACTTCTTTTTGTAACTATTTGCTCGGGGGTTCCCCGAATCTGCTCTTTTTTTCTGCTAGAGTTATGTCATACATATGCCTATTCAATCTATTATCAAGAATCAGCAGACCTAGTACCATTTTAATAGTCATTCTGTTTTTACTCAGTGAGTCTTTAGTAAATTTTGGCCTTTGTTCCTCCAAAAACTGTTTTGCCTGTCTAGGTAAGGTAGCCTTCCTCTTCAATATTTTTTTTCTAACTCAGATGGATATAGCCGTGGCTTTTTTGTCAGAAGACGCGGCTTCTCCAGTGATCTTCAATTTTTTTTCAGGTTATATCTGTTCTCAAATCTGTACAAGCATCCCCCCACTTGCTACAAATGGTTTTAATGTTTTCTTCAGTGCTGCCTGTTTAAAGCTTTTCATAAAGCTCTCTCTTTCTCCGTTAAGGATTTAGGGTCCTGGAAAAATAGCGTAATGAGTTGTCGAAAAAGTGTCTAAACGCACTCCTGGTGTTTCTTTCCGCTCGGAGGTATTTTGCCACTGTGCATACTCGTTATACACTGAGGTGCAAACCAATGCATTCCATTCTAAATATATTTTATATTTTGTATTTCATTTTGGCCAGCAAGCGAAAATAATTCTTTTGTTCTTTTGCCTTCGTTTCTGTGTGGTCGATAAGCGAAACGAAAATTAAGTGTGCCTTGAGCTTATTGTTGGAGTTTGACATTTTAAATGCCAAATCGTGTCAATGCTGCAGTTGTAAACCGTTTGAAGGGTAAAAAATGGTTTTAACTCAAACAGATGCAGCCAGGGCAGTAGCTTTAGTTCAAGAGGGCTGTAGCCAATATAATGCTGCTCGGATATTGGATGTTACTTGTTTAACAATTCAAAGAGCTGTCGTGCGTTTAAATGGAGTCCAGAATGAGCCCACAGAAGAGCAAGATACCAACGAGATGATCGAGTTGTAATGTCGTGAATGCCAGCGACCTCAATCCAAAAGACACATCTTTGAACAGAACTGGAAGATAGATTTAAGCTGAACTTGGTAAGTAATTGCGTACTACAACTGTTATAAAATTTTGTTATATTGTTTATTATAAATCTTTCTTAATGAACCTGTTAATTGCATTAATTGTTAAATAATCTCACAAATTATTTTGTTTTTCCTTGGAAACGTGTTTTTATTGGCGTTTATCTGTTCCTCTTAAGTTCATCCTTAACCCTAAACTTGTGTCTCACAACATTCCTTTTTTACGAACAAAAATTCAAATGGATCGAATGTTTTGCATCTGAGTGCATAATATTAACGAATCACATTTCTCAAAACTGACTTAGAAAATTGCCAGGAAATAAATAATTGCTTTTAATAACATATATCTCAAATTTTCATCCACAAAAGTGTGTAATTGTGTAAAGATGTTGGCTTCCTTACGAAAAACAACGTAACAACTTTCAGAATAAATTTGAGTACAAGCTTACATGCGTATTTTTGTATCTTACCTACATGAAAGAAATCGTACAAACCATGTTACGAAAGGTATTATCCACGAAACAGATTGTTGCTTTAACGCTATAAAATAAAAGCATCAAGGCTGTAGATAAATCAAATCGTTTTAAAAACTATAATACCAATATAAATATTTTAATTGTCAATATCTTAAACAAAAGAAAATAAATTCTTTAAAAACATATTTTGACATGCGACCGACTAAAAACTGGTTAGTTGTGACGTGAATATTTCGAGTGAAATTTTCGAAACCATTAATTAGCGGCCGCTATTCCCTTCTATTACCGATGGCTATATTCACGCACGTATTACATGCGCGCATATGGTACGTATAAAATATGTAACACCACTGGCACTGTATAAGGTATAAGGTCGTGCACACAATGGCGGTATACCGTCTGTATGGCGTCTATATCTCCCTTTTCGTCTATTTGCCGACGAACATCGAAGTACCACAGAAATGCCTGATGATGACCCGGGGGCCGGTTAATACATCGTATATATACATACGCGTACGCGACGCGAACCGCGCTCACCGTTCTCATCAATAGAGTTCTATTTCTGGCACGCGGTAAATCATAGGCGGCGGACAACGGCCACGCCCTTAATAACTTTCCAAACGGTAATGACAAACGTCCACAATTAATGATCTATTGTGGCCGTGGAAATTGGCAGCTCGAAATCATTTCAAATGTCATTCGATTACAAAATAGCCGGAGGAATATTGGCCCGTAGGATGAAATATTTAATATACACATGGATATATATTTTTTCTAGACACACAAAGGATTATTTAAGTAAACTGTACCTATATTTCAAAAGAATGATTTATTAAGAGATTACTAAAATGCAACAAATAGATCTATGTGCAGCAGAATGATGCATGGAATTAGAGTATGTCCTAGTGATACGTAATTGGCCCTTTTATACTTTTAAAGTGTAATTTTATTACACTTACCTTAAATGTGAGGTTAATGATTAATTAGGTAGGTGTATGCATACATATTTATATAAATATCAACGACCTCTTAAGTGGTTTTCATTACGTCATTTGTCAACATTTACTATGTATATCTTATGTACATTTTTCAGATACATTTACATATTAGTCAGGTAAAACACATTAATTTAAACGTGTAAAAAATAATGTCAATGTTAAGGTTTTGAAACTTAAAAGAAATCGTATAATAATTAGCTGCAGCGGAATGACTAAACACAATTTAAATTTGAATGTTAATCGCTTTATTTTATTTAGAAGAATATTTTCTTTACTGATAATTTCGTGTATTACGTTGTGAGTACTTATTTTTCATACGTTTTTGAAAATTCTTGGAAATATTGTAAATAATGCTACCTAATCAGCTAAGAAGTGCTTATACATTTATTACACGACGTTACTTCAGTTAATTTTACTAATTCTAATTCTGCATTTTTCTAACATTGCCTTAATGACAGGAAAGCCCTGGAATCCTTCATTCAGGTAAATGTGTTTCTTCGTCTAACAATTTTCTCTCTTTATACATCACATTTATTACTTTGGGACTTTTTCATGCTTCATCGTTTTAAACCTTCTATTCCATGGATTACAGAGCTTTAGATGTGTTTAGAGAGAAAATTATTTTGAAATTGTGGATCTAATAGCGTCCACAGTGAGAGATATTAATATATTTCTTAGTAATATTACAATGTTAAAGATTTTTTCTAAGAAACAGAAACTTTCCATCAGTGTTCACGTAACATTTTGTACGTTTACCCCCATTGATTGAGGAAAATTGTCCAAAATTACCTATTTTTTTTAGTGTGTGGGTGTTTCTAACAGCTAATGCTGAATTAATTCCAACGTGCATGCAAGTTGTTTCGGATACTCTATGTTCAAATTGTAGCAGAGCGCGTAATAGACTTTAAAGCATTAAAAGAACAACAAACGGATTTGCTAAATACCACCTACAGTCAGTGGTCATCAGTATACTAGCTCTAAATAACAAGAAAACAGAACCACGTGTAACTGAACACCATTTCTGCCTACGTCTGACTTGAACCAGAACATTCTAAGTTAACGCATGCGCGCCTTATCAAATGAAGCGATTTTTACCATGAAAAAAATACCTAAATTTTTTAGCGTGTAGTTTCTTCATTCCTGCCCATCTTCACAGTCCTTTTTTAAGTAAATTTCCAAACATAAGAAAATTGCTTTCCATTTTATGGTTGGTTTTCCTCTACTGATCACTCCATACTTTTGAATCAGTTACCTTCCTAGTAATCTTGTCTTTACCATTCGAAAAATATATAGCAATGCGATATTATTACATTGGTAATCACTGTTTTTTTATACGAATCTAATGGTTTTTGGTTTGTTGTCTTACATCGTTTCATCCAGAATATCTTCTACATCTTCTCCGATACCTCCAACTTCATTTCGGCTTTCCGCACTGCAAATGGCTTTTTATTGAAGCACAAATAGGTATTATTTCCTCATTATGGAGAAGAGTGTGGCTGTATTTGAATCTCCTTAACATACTTTTTTCGGTTTTCTTCAGTTTGGACAATGATGATGACGTCATTAACATATGCAAGACATTGATATCGTTTACATATGACTTTGTTTACTTTAAAATTTTCTGTCACACTTAGGAAAAAAATAGTAAATACATAAGACAACAATATATTTTTCAACATCCAGTATCAATGCATACATTACCATTTATTAAAACTATACCGGATGTTTGGCACAGAACTCCTGAAGTAACAAAGAGAAAAATAATATTGCAGATGATTATTAATATTATTTACAACTATTACAATTTCCTTTTCATCCGCTGTTGATATATCAATAATTCCATTTCAATGTCTTCTTTCTCTCTTTCACTGTATCTGTAAAATATTCCTTAGCATTTTTCTTTTACTTCATTGTTATTTTCATCACATTATCATCTTTGTCTTCTGTAAAAGTTGAATATCCCCTTTTAACATTTATCAAAGATTCCTTGTGTTCTCTCACCTTCGTTGATTAAAACGTTTTGTCACATTTTTTCGTATTTCGCTGAACACATACTGATGTGTCAGCGATGAGATATTAAGCAAAACAGTTGAACACGATTACAATTTTAGGTATTTTAAGCGCAATAGATATCCGCTAGTTGCTTGCATAAGATTCATATTTCATGTACACATGATATATGATGAATAAAAACCTTAAATCATTTATGAACATATTCTATTCTCCAGTAAGCGGTTTAACATTTGAACAAGTTAAAAATACCATACCTTTGTGTTAAAAATAACATAATTCAGTTATTATTCCTTGAATTTCTTACTCGCCAACATATATTCAATATCTAACTATACAACATATTATGTTAGCTGTCAGTAACCTTGGAATTTTACGAAGTCAACATACATACACATACTCTGGTAAACCACATTTTAAATGTCTCTATTATTATATTGAAACGATTAATTACTTTATTATATAAGAACCCGTTAAATTCCACCACAAACCGGCTACATATAGAAAACTTGACTTACATAAGTCGGATTCAATTCGATGGTGATTTAAATTATCCAGAGGAAAGCGATTGTCGGATATGAACAATAAATTAAAATCAGCTGTTTGTTTTGGCCTCGTTTTGTGCGTGGATTCGCAATTATGGGTTATCAACAACGAGATCGGAAGCAATGAGCGATGCATATTAGTGCCAAGTAAGGAAGGTTGTACTTTAGTTCTTAGGTTATAAGGCAAATTACCTAGACGAGATTAAAAATTTAATAAAAAAAATCCCAAAATTATTTCTAAAAACACAGTATACTAAATACACTTGAAACGTAGCATTCTATACTGAAAGCCATCAATAAATATCAAGAAAAACTTAGAACGTGCGTCATAAATTAAATAAGTATACACTATTTATAGTGGAGTTAGTTGCATCTCGGTTTTTAATCACCCCACGCACAAACAGACAGGACGACAGGTAATTTAACATTTATCCCTAACTACTACTCGGTACACATGTACATTAGAAAATCAAACCTGTAGTAATGTGTCATTAAAGGCTCATTACTGAAGACGTTGGGTTCGTATATTAGGTGAAATTATCAAGAAAGCAAATCAATATACAGGATAATATGTATTAGGCAATTTTTCCAGTTCTCTTTAGATGATACGTAAATACAATTTATAGTAATTTCAGAGGATATAAGCTCGTGTCATTACGCGTCACGCAAATGCTTATTTCTAAAAAGAAAAGTTTATTGAATAGAATAGAAGATACTTTAAACGAAAGAAATTATTTTTTAAACAAATTTTATGTTCCAACGCAGTATTTTCTACACTCATTTTAAAAAACAATTATTTTCAAAATACTTTTAATTACTCCTAAATTAATATACGTCTTATTTATTAGTTTGCAAGAATATGCCAATAAATCACAAAACCTTGAGGTTTGACACCAAACTGGTAATTTATTTAAAGGGAAGCTTATTCTATTACATTACAAAAAATCTCTTGGCAGTGAAAATATAAAGTATAAATATGTATAATGTTTCGTTTCATTAAAAGATAAAAAATAATTTTGCTTGGTTATGTTTCAAAATACAACAATATTTTTATATTTTTTTTAATTTTAAATTTTACTTGAAAAACTTCATGCATTTTTATTCTGCATTACAATTACTAAATTATTCATCTGATCTTAAGTAACACCAAAGCAAAATATGTTAGACACTTAAATCAGATTTTTATTTGCTGGAAGTAGGTTTAGTTAACATTCTAATATAGCTAAGTAATTCTCATTTAAAATACCACCAAAAGAACGTTAAATTTTCATGAGAAGGGCAAAGCATTTTCTTTAAGGTAATTTGCCAGAAATAAATTTTTAGGTTTCTGATGTTTTTTTTTCTACATTTACTGTCGCTTAGATTAGATAGTTCATTTTATGATATTAATATTTTATTGCAAGAAAGAATTTGGTCAATCTATGCAATTAGTTAGTTTAAGAATATACTTACAAATTTAAAATTATTATGTTATTCTAATCATCTATAACAATCCCAAGAGATAGGACAATGGTTAATCGATGTAATAGGTAATTATGTAAACAGATAATGTTTTTCATTAGAAACCGTGTTTCTTTTTCATTGAAAAACTGCTTGGATTAGTTTCAAATAAAATATAGTTTTCCGTTCAGTGAAGTAAAATGTTTTTACTATAATATAACTATTTCTTTCTTTATCTAAGTATAAAAATTTATTTGCAACATATTTGATTATTCTTATTGTAGTAATAAAAGGAATATTCTTTGTTTGGTGAAGCAATTTATTTTCTGTATTGAGAACTAACATGTCCTTGAGATAAAATATCAATAGTTTGAACGAAATAAACGTTTCTATCAGTATTTTAGTGCATTGCTAATTGAAGGTAAACGGCTCTATAAATTTAAAATTTTATCAATAATAATAAATTTTCCTTGAAACTCCTGCTTTTTTCTAATTTTTATATATTTTTTTTACTCTGTCTTCAGTATCTCCCCAAGAAAATTTTTTATTACGACATTAAATTAATTTTCAAAAGCATAGTCCCATTTCTTTAGTTTCGACAACTTATAACCACAACATTATCTCACAAATTACCTCAAAAACATAATTCTCCTGTTTCACCTACTTTTGTTATTACTATTATTCATTCTTGGCAATATCAATATAGATCAAGGAAGCCAGCCAAATCAATCAAGCTTGTTCAACTTTTTTTTAATTTTCTTTGATACAGTTCTTTCAATTTTAGATTATATCTTATTACAAAAGTTTTAGATATTTAATAAAATTGGAATAGAGACTTTATAATTTGCAATAGGTAATCGAATAATTACTTTTGTGAAAAGACCACATCACCACCCAATACTTGAAAATTTCTGTATAAAATATAGAATTTTGAGTGAAATTTGCAACTGTAGAAATATAAAAAAAATCTTTTCAATAACCGCACCAATATATTAACCCTAACCTTCAAAATCATTCCGTATTTTTCTCACATTACTATGCAGTTTCCTGCGTCAGTTCATATTAATCAAGTAGGGGTATAAAGGCAATAACGACGGCAGAAAAACAAAAAAATAGCCACGAAACAAAGCCCTCGCTTCCTTCTTTGACGAACGCAAGTATAAATTACGAATGAAATCTGCTACGCTCAATACACACAACTACCACATAATTGGGAAAGAGAGCAATAATAAAACAAATGGCGGACTGTTGGCATAATAATAACGACAATAACAATAAGAGAATAACGCCAGAGCAGAAACGTAAGATCTCGAAAATGAAGGGAATGGTAATAACCGGATTATCTGTGGATCATGCAGAAAATTGCGAGATAGATGATGTCTATGTATGTATATTACAAATCTGCTTTCATTCGTAATATGTATTTGTAGTTTGTATGTGTTGTAATAAATTGATTCTCGAACTGGTATTTACTTTGCGAATTTTTACAAACGTTTTTCATATATTCATCTAGTAACCATTCAACTTAGAAACCGGTTGTAAAGAAAATTAAAAACGTTGCTCTGCCAACTGTTTGTCCCATTTTCAAAGGATCGCATTATCTCTGGCATTTTAATTCTTCTCTTAGTGGATGTTTTTTTTCCTTTAAGAGAAGAATGAAGGAAAAGAGCTTGGTAACTACTTCTAAAAACAAGTGTACTTGACATTGGCGGAAAGCAGTGTCTTTAAACACGCGAAATGTCGGGACATCTTTTAATTTTCTTTCATTTATTCATTTATGTAGATGGCACAGCCCGATTAAACTATTATAAATGCAAAGGCCGTGAAAGCTTAAAATACTATTTATTAGACCTTATTCAACAGCAAAATTTAGAAAACGAAAGGTATAGGAAATACTGACTAGAGTTTGTTATTTAACCGTTTTCTTGAACTGAGAAAAATACTGGAACGTGATATTAACAATCTACATTCATCGACAGAACGAATGTGTCATTATTATGATAAAATATTATTTATAATCATTGATTAAAGGAATAACAAGATTCATTAGTAAAATAAAGTGGTTTTAATTATTATAACAAATCATTGTACATGAGTCAATGGATAATATTTGTTATGGTAACAATATTTTTATATGTTCAATAAATAAAATTATCTACGATATGAACGCAATAAAGTATTAAATGATACCTTCTTCGTTAGTTCAATGGTTTGCAAGTTATTGCAATACCGAATAGATAACATACCTTAGTGGAAGATGTACGGTACTGATTGAATTACTGACTGAGTGTGAGTTTGGCGTATGGCCCCTAGAGGAAATGGTCTCTTAGGGGTAAATCGAAAATAATACTTCAGACACGATTCTAATGAAAGTGAATTTATTCTTGGAAGAATGTTAAAGGCGGTTGGTAAGGAGAAACTAACATTTCCATTCCGTTTTCTGTTTGTATGGTGATTCTTCCAAATCTTGTATCACTACGGGTTATGTATCGATGTTCGCGGATGATATTGCGGTTGTGGTCTCCCACACCTGATGAGCTATTGGATGGAATTAAGGGTGTGATGTCAGGTACGGAGCAGGTGTCTGGCTAATAGATCAATTTTAAATCTTGATAAGACTGTGTGTATGCAATTTTACAATCGCAAGAGAGTGCCTCAGCACCTCTTAAGAAAACGTGGTATACAGTTCAGCCAGCAATGTAAATTTCTGGGTTCAGTGCTGGACGAACGATTAAGATGGTCGGATAATATAGATATGTTGTGTAAAAAGTCAATAGTAGTTTTTATGCTATAAGGAAACTTAAACCTACCTTGAGTAGAATTGATTTGATAAGTATATACTATTCACTGGTCTACTGTAACTTGCAATTTAATATTGTTGCTTGGGGAGAGTCTGTAAATGTGGGTAGGCTCTTCATAGCGCAGAAGCGAGTATTAAGGATGATATTCGATGTGCCTCCCAGAGAATCATGTAGGGATATTTTTATAACACACAAAATATTAACTTTACCTGCTATATTTATTAGCTAAGTCTGTTTGTTACGTTTTCAAAAATAGGGGGCGCTTCTGTTCGACGGGGAAAATTTACTGTTATTCGACCAGGCATGGAGGACATGTGCGACCGGTGCCTCGTGCCTCGTCTTTATTTGAGAAATCGCCCGATTATCTTTGTGGTAAGTTTTATAATAGATTACCTAACCATGTAATAAATGAACCTAACTACAGCAAATTTAAAAAAAAGACTAAAGAGTTGCTATGTAAGCAATATATTTTATACTTTAAATGAGTTTTTTGTTAGATTAGACTGAGCTAGCTAGCGACAGTACCTGTTTCGTGTTTTTTCTTTAGTATTATCTAATATACATATGTCTGACTTGTTACATCCCTGTGGGCTTACGTAATAAATAAATTATTATTATTATTAGTATTAATGGACCATGAGCCCTTGTCATGGTGGCATCCTTAGGGTTAATTGTTTAGGCATTTTCTTTTGACGTTTTTTTTTGGTAATCATCATTCTTGTTCTTTTTAATATTACTTTTACTGCAATCCAATTAAATAAAGCTGCAACGTTTACTCAATAGTGAATTAAGTGAATCAAATTCGATTATTGCATTGCAAGTTCATTATTTTAACTAGTTTACTCTCTAACAATCGCTAAAATTTATTGGTGTTATGAATAATAAATAAAGTTGTTAAAAGAGAACTGGTGTTCGTTACAACAATAACACATTTCATTGAGCCAATCAAACTATCATTTCATTGAGTCAATCAAGCTATCATTTCATTTCCATTTTCAATGATTATGGTTTCAGAAATACAATGAATGATTTATTAACCAATTCAAATTGTTTCGTCATTTAATAAAATCTTTTTTATTGATTTGATAAACTCGTTCTTTAAACCAATTATTTCATATGAAGAATGATTTTTTTCGCCATTTCAGGACCCATTTTTGGTTCAGTGTGGATAATTCAATAGTTACATTTTTATAATGAAGAAATCTACAAGCGTAGAACGTAGTAAAAAATACTTCAATAATTTAGTTCCTTTCAATATTAAAATAGTATATATCGATATCCAACATCATTTTTGATAGTACCAAAATATGTATGAATGAAACTGCCATTACAGTTTCAACGGTAAATGATCCATTAACGATATTCAGGGACTATTCTTATTGCTATTATAGCAACAAAAAAAAAACTTTCGAAAAGAACACAAGTATAACATGTCATTCTCTTTTGCTGCCTTGTTTTATGAATATGCTAGTACCCTCTGAAAATTAACAAACATGCCTGAAGAAGACGTATGCCTTCTTTCCAGTATGCGGAGGTAATCGTCTGGATCTCATTAGTCCGGGGATTGAATGGAGTCCACTGTGCTTTCTAGATGGCGCTAGCGTCCCTCTTCTTAGCGTCGTCGTATATCCAAAAGATTATCGATGTCAACTACTGTGACTATCTCCCCATACGTATACGCATATAACCGTCCGGGAACACTTATTAATACGTACTCCGCAGTATACTTACACACATAACTCTTAATTTTAATATTTCGAGCGACTCGAACGCCAAAAGCCGATGCCCCCGAACGATAAGCCGACGGCGGAGCGAAAGCGGCTGCTGTGCGCGTGAACCCCGGGTTATGCGTCCATTGTTGCGATGCAGATAACGCCCGGCGACAGAGAAAACGAAAGGTAACAACAATGCGTCCTCTGCGCCCGTAGCGGAAACAAATGACGAACCGCCGGACGGACAAATGAATACGTTAAGGTACGATTCGAGAACGGAACGATAAGATCGACGGAATGCAGAAGTGCGCGGGACTCAAGACGAAACCCTGTGGCATACTCGAAATTGAACGTATTAAAAGTATAATGGTGTATACGTAGATGACGAAACCAACTTTGTGCTTACAGATGATGTTTGGATGTTTGTTGTTCAGACTAAATATAGATAATAAGAACAAATAAAGGAACGTAAATGACTAATGTCATATTTATTTCAATTTCATTGAATTTGTATGTATATTGGGGCTCACCTAAATAGGGCTAGTAAAATGGTATGGATTTGTTAATCAATCTAGAAATGTTAATAAAAATTGCAACAAAACAAATATATAAAATTAATATTTTACTGCAGGTATAACAGTTTTTGCAGCATATGCTTTATTTTACTTCTTTCTCAATCATTCATTTAGCAATAGCAGTCTCGTTTTACATTACCTTTCTTATATTTATTGTGATATTCACTAGGTTTGTGTAGTAGTTTTGGCACATTTTATCGCACTGCAGCGTAGTATACATTAAATTAAGTAATTTTCTTAGTAAAAATCATTTTTTTGATAATTCTCGGCACTGAATAGGGCTAAATGTAGAGAAACTTAAAGAAAACAGCGAAATTTTCCCATAATACAAGTATTTCACGTAAATATTATTGTGGAAATTTCGGTTTGTTAGAAAAAAAATCTCTAATATTGCAATATTACTAGGAAAAATATTAATATTTTCCAGGAAGAAGCTAAAATTTCTTACAATTTAAAAAATTACAGTTAATTAATAGATGGTAAAAAAAATAAACATGGAATTTGAAGATGGAATATTCGAAACAACTTACATGCAGATTGGAATTAATTCAGCATTATCTATTAAAAACTCACCCAGACGTTAGAACAAAAAACTCCTCGTTTCTCACATCAAGACCAGAAAAAAGTTATTACATCCATCAAAATAATTGGCTTCTACAGAAGATGATTAAGATAAGTAAGTAGTGTTTTACCTTAATAAACAAAATATAAAACAAAACCTATGGATATTACCACTGCCTTAGAAAATTTACTTGTGTTATAGACTACATGAAAAAAATCTTGAAGAAGTTACCTACAGTTAGTATTATTACTTCTAAAAGAAAAATACCTGTACGGTTTTGGGACAAAAAATCACCAAAACAGGTGTATACAGTGTGTATCAGATATAGAGGTAAATATAATAATATGTAGCAGCTGTAATCATATACAATCAAAAATTCTTAATGCACAGGGGGTCTATCTGTAAGCATTAATGAGAAAAAAATATTTTATAAATGCCGTGGGCTAGAGCCGCACCTGTGCCCAACCTAAATGCTGTCCCGAGTATACCCCCACATACCACTCTGTTAGTTTTGTGTAGATCGCTGCTTAGAGTGCAAGCCACTTCGAACATTTTATTTAAATTCTTCCCGTCTCGAAAAAACGATCTTTTCAGTACCATCATGATTTCATATAAAGAAAATCGAAGCTTGATGCATCGGCAAAAGCGCGGAATGTATAGATTCATTTTCGCGCGATATCATAGTAAAAGCGGGTTTGCAAATTTTCTGTATCTACATTTATTTCTGTGTAATTCGATTCAATTCATATTCATTTTGCGTTATATGATTAAATAAATCCAAAAGAAATAACTCAGATTCATTGTGTACCGTTTATTAACAACTAACTCTCGGTTTGACAAAGCAAAAGAAAAATATTTACGTTTCTGGTAACTACTAAAGTCGCATATCCGGTGAAACTCGAACGTCTTATCAGGATATTAAAAATAATACTTTGTAGACTTACGTAGAATGCTCTTAACAAAAAAGGAATGTTTATTTTTATAAAAGAAGAAATTTAAAATGTCCTCAGTTTTGTATTTTTACAAGGGCCTTTATTTATCAGAATGACGTTAAATGAACTTACGGCATACCATTAAGAATAATACTAAATGAGTGGAATGTATTTATACACAATACCACGTTTAGCGGGTGCTTAACATTTCCTTGCATCAGGCCCGGACTAAAGAATTTTTGGCTCTAAATTTTACTTGTTTTTATTCTTTAATGATGAAATCCGGTTTCGGTGGGTTTGTGCTTTATATGTCGTGTAGTTAACACCCAAGCAAAATTTACTTTTTTATTTGATACACCCTGTATATCAAAAATATTCAATCCCATAAAAAATTTGCATTCGTGCGAGAGTACTTGAAGAAGAACGATGATTTGAAAAAGAATTCTTCATGATCTGCTGAAAGCGATGAATTTGGTTCAGATAAAAGTGTGTCAAAATGGCGTAGAGCTAATCAGACCCTCAGTTCTAAGTGCTCAACCGGAATCATAAGGCATTGCCTTGGTACAATCGAAATATGGGGTTGTGTAGCTACCAATGATAATCGAAGGGATTATTGTGCAGGAAGATTATTTAGATATATTTGGTAAAGTGGGATGAGTTAAAATAAGCATTAGAGTTCGAATAAAACTGATCTGTTCCTACTCCACTTTCCACGAAGATTATATCAATATTTACATCCACTGTTTCGAATGAAGTTAGTTAATAAAATATTTGTAAATAACATTTGTTCATTTTAACTTGAGATATTTGTTTAACCTAACAATTTCTACTTTTAATTTTAATCAATTGTTTTGGTGGATTTAATATGAAATAACTGTTTATTTTAACAGAACACTTATCGCACTAACAATATTGAAGGTTTAAAATAAAATTACCTTTATTGTTAAAGCAATGTTAGAAATATTATCAAATCTACATAATTATTTTAACATGCACATTTTTGTTTGATTGTATTTAATCAACATTTTTTTTTTTGATCTATATTTTTTTTGTCAATTTAACATATCTTCTGTCAGTATATACAATACCAAAATGAATTCAGATTCACACGAGCCGCATAAGATGAAAAAAGTATGTCTGTAACATCTTCCATTCACACCCAACAGACACGAACACAATGCTTTACGGTGGAACTTGAAAGCCGTGATGCGTTTGACATTTCACTATCACTTGGACAGTCAGCCGGTGCGTGATATTAGCGGTCTTGAGTGTACTGGTGTGAGAACGAATCGTGGTGTACTCGGGTGTTGAGAAAAGATTTCTTTCTTTTTTACCCTTTCGGACGTCTCTTCGGTGAGGACCCGCTGGAAAAGTTCTTTGGATCGGGTGGCCGGGCACGACAACACCAGACTACAGAGCTCTCGGGTCTGAGGTTTTTCGTCTGCTATTATTCGTTTCGGCTGTTCGCGATCGTAGTCCTTATATTGGATGTGCATAGGTGGAGGTAGCTTGCCCGCGGTAACGCTAATATATGTTAATGTACGTGCATATGTGCTCTAAATATTATCCCTGCCTCGGTGATTGTGCGAGGTCGTTGTGTTCGTAAGTGTACAAATATAAAAACTTCCATAACATTGTGTGATGTCTGCATGGTCTGCGTGTATAAATGGTCGCTGTGCTTTGTAGTACAATTATGGGAGGTTATTATGAAGTTCTTTGTATGACAAACTCGTTTTGCTTTTGGAACAGAATACGTGAAACAATAATGAATAAACCTTTTGTTGTTCTTAAAGTCGGTTAAACTATGGGAGATGTATATTTTTTTGCTTGAACTAAAAAGCAAATCAAGGTTGCATTTTATGATTAACCTAAATTTTATACGAACTAATAAATAATAATATATTAAAACACTGGTATGCGAGTGATTCAATGTACGAGTATTACAACAGTCATTATAACATGTGTTGCTTATACGATTTTTTTCTATTTCGCATCAATTTGCGTTTATTTCTTTCTGAGAGGTACAGGGACTTCAATCTACCCCTGTTTGTGACACAATCTTTATGTCATGCGGAATTCCATACAAAAGCCTATATAAAAACATCAAACGTGAAATGTAAACTACGAGTTGCACTACCAATCTCACCACAAACAGCGTCAGAAAGTGGAAAAACACTGTTACAAAATGGAACTTTGTGACATTGTTTTTCGGAAAAACAGATGCACAAAGTGTTCATTGTATATGCGAAACAAAAATAGTATATTTTTCCCAGCAGGGGGAAAGTGTTCACTTTCCCTCAAGTGGGGGAGGAAAGTTGTACTTTTCCTCACTAGGGCGGAAAGTAAGTGACATCCACATGATGAAACTGTACATGTTATAATAGTCACATTATTGATAGATGACAGTAGTACATTCGACCCAATCTGAGTACATTTATGAGATAATTGCTAAATTATTAGCTATTAAATTTCAATTAAAGTTCAATTAAACACTTTTAAAACGATGCTAACTTGACAGTTCTCAAACAATATTTGACAGTTAAAATTGGACTAAAATATACTATTTCAAATCAAGGAAGGAGAGTGTTTTATTGCAGGCCGCGGGCAAATATTATAAACTGAGCCGAAGGCTTGCCCAGCAAGTTCAATTTTAACTAAATGTCTAAAAATAAATAAAGACATACCTGTGAATGACGTAATAGATAGTAGGTTTAATCTGTCAAATCTTTTTTGAGAACTATCAATTTAGCGTCGTTTTAAAAGTGTTTAATAATAGTTAAATTGAAATTTAATACCTAATAATTTAGCAATTATTTCAGACTGGGTGAAATGTACTGTCATCTATCAATAATGTCACATAGTATAAGATGTACAGTTTCATCATGTCAATATCACTAGAAAGAAAAAGTACAACTTTTCTCCCTTAAATGAGGAATGATTGGATGAACTCGTTCTTTGAACCAATTTTAACGCATCATTTCATGTGAACAATGATTTCTTTCACTGTTTCAGGATCCATTTTTGGTTCAATAAATGTACGAGCTATAGTCATTGAGCAATTTATCAAACAATGTTCTCCTATGATAATTAAGTATCTAAGAGTCTTAACATTTACTAGGGGTCGCGGGTTCGAATCCCTCTCTGGTCAATTATAGTAAACTTTTTTTTCCGGGACCGTAATGATAATTAGAAAGGAGATTTCGCTCTGTGGGAATATCTGATAAGCATCAAACTATTTAGGCTTAAACTATGCCCATAGAAAAAGAAGTAGATTATACTGAACATAACCTTAAACTTTGAGCCTTATGTTTTAAGATGTAGTTGATCAACTGAAGCGGATATATTTTTATCATTTTATAACAGAAATTTGAAATAGAATAAAACGGAAACACTATATAAAATACTAATAAGTCCCGTATAACCACACGTTCACTTAGAATGTTTCTTTACGATCCGCTGATGTGGACGATAAATTTAAACTTGAAGTTTTACTACCCCTGTAACTACATGCGGTCCTCTTGGAGAAACAGCCTGAAGGAGAGCTGTAAAATATACAGGTTACATTGCATTTCGCCATGAACTAAATGGACATTCTTCTTTAACAAAAACATTATTAACATCCAACTGTTTTTTTCGCGGAACAAACGAAAATAACAAATTATAGCACCAAATAACCGCTTGACACAAAATTAAATTGAAATTCATCAATTCCTGTTTATAGTTTATTTAACACACATGCGAAAATTAATTATTAATATGCTTACAAATGTACTCTAAGCATTTTAGCACTATGAAAACGGTAGAAATAAAACGAAATAATCAGACAGTTATAAAAATATTCTAAACATGTCGACTACTAATATGATTTATTATTGTATTGATGGCTTATCTATATTACTTTGGAAGCTGTGTAGGTTAAACCACTTTTCCACTTAAGTAGGTGCAGAGATTCAGTAGCAGTTTTTACGTTAACATGTGTGTAATGCGTATTAATTCGTTGGTAACGGTTTAAATTACCTATTATAAAAAAAGAACAGAAAAAATGCCAACTGAAAAAATCACTAAAACAACAAGATAAACACGCGCAACTACAGAGTGTCTCTAAAGAATTATGTGCAGGTATCCATACGTGCCAGGCGTATGCTGTAACTTGTGTATAGAAAGATACAGTGGAGAATATTGTGCACGGTGAGAGAGTTGCGTGTGGAACCTAGATGTGAGATAACGCACAGTAGGATTATTATTAATCATAGGTTTGCCTGGAGCTAACAGCGCAGTACTATATACTAAACACCTGGGTGCTCTCTTTCTTTGTAATACACGTTCTGTGTGTTCCAACGTTTTGAACGGTTAGCGATTGTTTTATTCGCAATAATCTATGCTGTATTGTATGTTTTTCATGCTCTGATTTTGCCACATTATCTTAACAGGAATTACTGATTCGTGTTTGTTAGTGTTTGAATATTAAAATTTGTTTTGTTTTTTATGAAGTTTTATAGCAATTGTTCAATTTTTAAACAGAATATACTATTTTTATCTGCGTGTTTTCATTAATATTACCCTTATTTCTGGATTTCACAAAACTTTCAAACTCTTTTAAATTGGTGTACAAATTCTTGAAGGTATCTAACTATGGTTGAGGGCGATCAAAATATAGTCGCGAGCAAATGTTATAGGCACCTTTAACAAAACTAATGGGTTTCATGTTTTTTGCATTTTTTTTGTGACAGTTATTTCAACGTTTATATAATCGTCTTTATGGTTACAATAGTCTTTATACATACCGTTTGTAAATGTATTATTTTTTTTTTATATATTTTCAAGTCTTCGAGATGTCACTTTCCCCCTCCCATCTAAAAAGTATTATAGCTGTACTAAAAACACTCTAATATGCAAGCAAATTAATAAGATCTCTTAAAATACTACATATTTATAATGTATTACCTACAAGTTTTTATTTTCTCATTTCTTACTGTGATATTTGCCCAAAATTTAGGGTGCCTATAACATTTGCTCGCGACTGTATGTACAAGTAAAAATAGCGTTCGCCGGCTTGTTGACTATTTTTGTTGCAAATAATATAACATTCCAACGTATCAACTTTCTTGAGATTTGTATACTCTATAACTAGCTTTGTAAAGCAACTAAACCACCGACAAAGCCAACTATAATCACCCTAACAATTAACTATCAATGAAACATAACACATTGTTTCAATTGTTTATATCGCGTTTTCCATGGCAAGACATGTTAAACATAACAATAGTGTATTTTGCTGTTATTTATTAAAATAAGTGCTAGGAGATTATTGTAACTAGAAAAATGCACTGTTAGAAAATGTCATAGTCAGTTATGGCTTCCATTGGAAAAAAATAGACTTTCCTTCCTAACTCAAAAATGCTAAGAAAAATTAAAACTTTAAGATGTCGTTGTTTGATATTAAATTCCCTAAAAACAATATTCATTTTTTTCTGTCTTTAGAAATAAAAGAGTTACAGCACTGAAACGGTATGGGTTTCCTTTTTTTTGCAAATATCTATCAAATTTCCTTAAATGGACAAGAGCTTATCTAGATTAAGCTTATAAAGATGCAAATATTTCTTCATTTAACCCAAATGCGCATTTTTTAGGCTTTTTAAGATCGTCATACTAATAATGAAAAAAACTATATGTTCCTCTTTGAAACTTTCCACGTTACAAATAGTTCCGAGTACAAAACAGTTTTTCTTTTAAGCTTACGTACATGCTTTTCGACGAAAAGTAACCGTAATTAAATGGAATGCACCTTAGTTATGATTAATATTTTATAAAATCTGTATAACTTCTGTTAGAGAATGCAATACACGTTACATATTATATTGTTATTATTATGTACATATTTAACAACATATTTTAGTTTCTTTTAAGTATTGTTCAATTATAAACAGTATTGTAAATAAAAAAAGCCGAACGTTATGGTTTATTTGCGTGGACACGCATGTATACATTGATTTAAAACTTTTGCCCTTTAACGGAAAATACAAGCACTTGTATTCAAGCTGAATCCTTTTTTTGCGCGGAAGTATTTTAGTTTTATTCATGTTCCCACGTGCATAAGTCTCAGATACACAAACAATAATGAACAAAAGTGAATATTTTTCGCGCGAAATTAAAGAAATTTCAGAGATGATTGGAATCTTTTCAGTCAATGCTGATTTACTTATGAGCCCAGGAACTTTACAGCAGTATATAGTGTTTGAAAGTTTTATACACTGGAAAAACGATCTTGTTGTTTTCAACCATTTTTCATGCACTGGTTACAGTTGCTAAATTATTGCTTGATTTGCGAATATTAATAATATTCCTGTATACAATCAAACAAATAATTTGGTAAGTAAATTTATTAGAAGTTAGCGCAGCTTTTATTAATTTAACTAAATATTTAGATGGAAGTAAAAATAAATATCGCATTTTATTTTCGTATAGCAGTTTTCTCCCCATATAGTACAGCAGATGAGCAGATATACTTATATGTAGTAGAGAAATTGTCGCATAGATGGTGCACCTCCTATTTCATTCCAGTAACAGATAATATTTCGCACAAAATAGGCTGGAAACTACGATCGTAACATACTAATCTGATATATTTACCAGAACAACATCTAGTAGGAGTCATCGCCATTGAAAGGACGATTTCTTTAACGGCACACTAAAGTGCGCTAGTAGGATGGCGGCCCCCCCTCTCAATGCTACTAGAATTTACAACATTCTAACAGCAAATCCCTCCTTAGTGCATGGGTTTTTGGAAATAATTTATTTTCATTTCGATTAAAAATGATTACGGCATTTTGTTGTGTTTACGCTTAAGCCTAAAATGAATAAATGTTAAGAAAAGAAAAACCTCTTGAATCAAAAGAAGACTTGAATCAACTATCAATATCTTTCACTTAAAAGAATAAACTGTTCCATCGAAAAATATATTATTTCCGGAGAAATGCGTGAATTTAAAATTATATTCCTTTTCAAGGAAACACCAAATCATGTTGGCCATATAGAAAACTTTTGGTTTAATGCAATTCCTTTTAAATTAAAAGATAGTTCTCTCAGTGTATAAACTGCTAACTACTACCGTATAAAGCTTAAACTTCACTTAAAACATATTTCACAGAGAGGAAAATGTTTTAAAGTGAATCATATATGTACATTAATAATATCTAAAGTGCAATTAAAAACATTCTGCTAGGAATTGGATCTATAATGTCTTACGTAATAAGAGCATAAACAGTCAACTTTATTCCAATCATAAAGATAAAAAACGAAATCCCAGCAGACGTTACATCCATATCCTAATTAAAAGATGTTTGTTTTATTTTATGTATATGACCATGTATAAATACATAAACATGCATATATATGTGCAACTATTTAACTCTATTCATGAAGATTTATCTTAATTACAAAGTGCGTAATTTAATGACTTTTTTTGCAATACGTATAAAAGGTTGCTTATACATTCATTTAAATTAAATAACATTTTCATAATCATACATTTATGCAACGATTAAATTAATTGAACCGCCTAAACGCATAATAGCGCGTTAAAATGTTGTACCTTATTAAATCTCCTATTGTTGCTTTTATTATTAAATTCTCGGTTAGAATTTTTCGTCAGTTCATTCATTTATATTTTAATTAATCACCTAATTAGAATTAGAAGAGAGAAAGGGTGCAGTTATCGCGGGCGAACGACAAAGACGAAGCGGTCCTGCAAGTTTAGGTTTAGTTAATCTATTTTGCCCGATCGGCCAGACACAAGAAAAAAAGAGAAAGTGGTCTCGAAATAATAATAACGCTGGGTAATGTCGAAAAAAATTAGTTCAAGATTACGTATGTAAACGCCGAACGTATGTAGATATACACATATGCATATTTTAAATAGCTAGGAATTTAACATAACTTTTACAGCGTCTATATGTTTGCTTGCAGAAATGTGTATAACATATCTTGCTTTTGAACTGGTTGCAAGGTTTTGTTATGTGTTAGCTATGATTGAAGGCCGTCCAGACGCTTTAGGTATGTTGTGCGCACTTAGGTATTTACGTTTGTGTGAACATAATTCACAATTACGTCCTACCTGCAATAAATTAAAAGACATAACCACTATTAGACATACCTTTTATCGAACGGAAAATATTTAAATGGAGAAAATAATAGCTTTAACTTAATATTCGCTAGTAGTAATTGCAAAATTAGCTTCATTCGTAAAAATATGAAATGGTTTATCATCAAATTATTCCCTTCTGATTGTTTAGAAACATAAAAGATACATTTTATTTACTACTGGATATAAACTTATTATGCTAGAAATGCAACTATTTATTAAATTGTTAAAGGAAACCAAGTTCAAGCTAAAAGATAAGCATATAATTAAAGTAATTAAACAATAATAAATCATAATTCAAGTAAAACACATGTTATTTTGAATAGTTGGTTATAAAGTAGCAATGTCTAAGATAGAGTGTTTGTTCAATTTCTTAATCAAACCAATGATTTAAACAGCATCGTCAGAGGAAAATCTACAAACAGCAACCTTCTACGAACTATAAATCTTCATGATAAAAAGAATTGTCTAAGTGAGGTCGTTTAAAGAGTATGGAATTACAGATATATTCTATACTTAACCGTTTGGTTGTTTGAGAAAGCAGATGGCGTACATCAGCTTAAATATATGCACACACAATTTAAAATTAAAGTAAACAACAAATAAGATACTTATTTGGTAAAGAATGATTGATTTTATCCCCATTCTAACATTGAATACTTGTGATTCGGCACACCTAATCTTATCAATTTTTTATGATGTAAAGAGAATACTACCAAACAATGAATTCTAGAATTCTTGGAAAACTTTTTTGATATAAAGAAAGTAGGCCTTGCTTAAATCAAATAGAATCGTCGCTACATTTTCGGTAGTATCCAATCAGCACAAAAAAATAATGGGTGATTCTTAATATGTGTGAAATTAATAGTTATTTGCATCACAAAGCCAGAAACTACAGTTTTGCCAATATGAATACGGTTAGTAATACGAATGGCCATGTGATACACATATTTTTTGAGCCGACAAATCTTGAAAATAGAAACGAAATTTTGACGAAAAGAGCTGACAGTACAGGTTGACACACATGTTACTTACCTTAGTATTTTGACGTTTCCAAGAATAAGTCTTTTTCTGTAATATTCTTTTCAGTTTCAAACCTATTAATTAATTAATAATAAGTGCAATGGAGATACCAGTTCATGTTAGTAAGGTTGCACAGCAGCTTAATGACAGTTTATTACACATCTGTCATGTCGAATGTAGTGTGCCAACCTTTAGTGGCAGTTTTACCGGCCTAGGTGTGTTTCTGGACAGAGGGCCAAAAAGCAAATTATTGCCAAATAGAAAAAATAATGTAAAAAAGAACACATGTTACAACGCCTGTTAAAATATGCTTTGTTCATCAATCTTGTACTCGTATTATAACAGACGCTATTGAAATACTGGTACTGTAATATAATATTTAGCTCAACAATCATAAAAATGTAAAATCACATCAAAAGTTTTTGAGTATCATCAAAATAGGTTATGAGCGCAATATATTTTTTTTTCAAATAAATGATTAATTAGTGAATGAAGGCAGTTACTTTATTTTCTTAATCCCTCTATTTCCGCATGGACCATATTAGGGCCAAAATAATAATTATAATATCAAACTATGAGCACATTAGAACAAATATACATTCCACTTATCTTTTTTATTAATACAGTAGTCTATATAAAGGAGAGGAAAGAAAAGGTTTATTATAATGAGGGCAAGGTTTAAAACTGCTCTGTAACATCTTCACATCAACCTCTTTTTATTAATTACCCATATACTATTGTGTTGAGACTCTTGTAAAATAAAATACTGATGAATTACACAAGGTTTTGCGCAATGTAAATGTAATTATTTCCTTTTTTTTTGAAAATAATTTGATTACCATATTTTTTATCATATCTATTTTAATTTCCTGGACGCTGACAATTCTCTACATAGTAAATTTAGATATTATTTGAAATGTGAATTTAGATAATATTTGAAATTTTGATTCAATCAATTACACCGAGATTTTCAAAACCTTTTTTATTAAAAAATTTGTATTAACAATGTCAGTATCACATTTTAGGAGTAACAATATTTTTATATTAAAAGTTTTAACAAGAATTTTTATTTATTTTTCATAGTTCTTATATTCGATCTTAAAACTAAATAATAGAGAATGTATCAGGTAGATAATAGAATGTCTATTAGTGCACTGTTTGCGTGGTTGTTTATTTCATTTAGAATAAACTACGCATATATTATTTCTTGCCTAAAAGTGGTTAGTGTTTAGTGAGGTCATAATACCTGTATGTGTCATATTTGTGTTTCCTTATTGTTCGTATTATTATAAAAGCACTTATAGACATGGTTATTGACAGATTTGGGATTTAAAGAACTGATATAGAACTATTTGACCGCAAGTACCTAATATATTATTCAAGTATTCAAGCTAATACATTGGTTTTATTGTTACATATACATAACATTTCACTTCCTATTACATGTTGTACCTTAGCAATAACTTATATTACTTTTCGTATATAGTTTTTTTCTGTGCTAAAATTTTGAGTCAGTAACACAAAGAACCTCTATCTGTCTCACCTATTTCACATATCAAAACACACTTCCATACACCAAAAGTGTCTATAATATTAATGTATGTTATATTTTTAGATGACGTTGACAACAAGGCTGATAGTAATTGTGATAGCTCAGTGTTATTTTTAAAATACTACTGCTTTTCGTGGAATGATTTGGGGCATTATTGGAACAACGTCTTTTCGTGCTCGTCAGAAATTTTTGAGTTCACACGAGATACATAAACCGAAGGTAGGCGATTTCGACAAACTTTGGGAAAAACAACCACTTATTTCAATTCTGGGAAACGTTTGAAGAAAAAAAAAATGTATTAGTCACAGAAAAAATTGTCAACGTTGTTTAAAAAAATAGTAAACAATTTGTGTGTTATTCATATTTAATATTTTAGTAGCTGTTTACGCAATTCCGATTAGATTTGCTCGAAAGCTATTGAAACCATTTAGAACAGAAGTATTAAGCAACTTTCTTTATCATATTGGCGTATTTATATTTTATTTTTAAGTTGGAGATTATAAACATAAATTATCTAATACAGTATGGTTTAAAGCGACCGCATTCATCACCGGTATTCCTCACTTGTTTGTGCCTAGCTTGCTAGGATGCACTCGCTTACAACCGCACAGTATATCTACTGACACCACGCACAAAAATATTATCTTTATATTACTAAAATGTTAGTAAACACTAATAGTAAAGTTTGTTCCTAGAATCGTGCAGGTCTTCATCAAATCATTCAGAGAAAAAAGAAAGTACATTTGAAGAAGACTAAGAAACATTGCAAGGTTTTACAGTATTCTGCTGTGTGTTAAAATGGCTGTACTAGATTATTTCGTAGTTTAAATCCATTCAATTCAAAACACTTGAAGAAATGATTCGTGGTTAAAAACATTCTTAACACAAACGAGACGTTTTATTTCAACAAAGTCAATCTCTTTAAGTATAATCATAATTTTATTTTGTACTAAATATTACTTTCAATAGCGCATTATAAAATAGCTTCTATATAATTTTCATACAAAATAATTTGCCCATACACACCCCGACAGAGAAATTAACAAGAACAACCCAAGTAGCACATTAAACACTATTAAAAAAAAAGCCGCTAGCATAACGTACATTTCCCTTTTTAAAAAATCTATTTTTCCCTAATAAAAATTCCTGAATGCCTATACGACGATTGCAGTTACTTCGAAACCACTCTACAAAATTGAATTGGCAAGATTCACCTGCATAATCTTACACGGGAAGGTAATTATACCTTCGCCGCCCCGTGTACTTAAAGGAGGCTCCTCGCTGCGAAAATTACGTCGAGCAATCGAAGGCTTTTTAATATTTAATAACCGGGAACGGAAAAGCGAAAAACAGCGTCGACTGACTACCCGCGCACTCTTCCACTATCGATTGCACCCCAGCCATCGGTAATGATCAGATAACGGACACGGAAATGACGGAATAAATAAAATAGTTGCCGAAATGACTGCGCCGAGAATTACGATATTTTCGTGTGATCGATCGAGGAATACATCGAACCCTCTATGCGTATGTATGTGTGTTTGTGTGTGTGTCGTTTAATGGCGTTGTGAATGGGATTGCTCCCGATACCATTATAATGCGAGGTGGATGGGAAAATATTCCACCTTCGACCGTGAATTATCGACGTGCGTATCCTTGTGCCGGCACGGGATCGAACAGTAGAATTTTATGACTGAATTTTGGTTAACACTGACGATAAGTAACGAGTATAGATTTTATGGAAATATCCTCAACATTAACATATTTAAATCATTCACAATAAAATGCCTGAAGATATTTTGGTACACTAAAACTACTACATTCTGTTCATAATAAGGAATCTACAGGTAGAACAGATACCAAGATTTAAAAATGCCAGAGGTTTCTAAATCAACGTTCTTTTGGGAATTATTTCCATAACATTTCTTAGGTGCACACAAACCAGTTGGTGTAGGCAAAATTAATCTACAAAGTATAAAGCAGATTCCTGATAAGTATATTTAAAACCATGATACAAGAAAATAAGGTATGCTCTTGCGCGTCTAGGTGTGACGTATTTGAGGGCCAAACAGTACTACCAATCGAATAATTTAATAGATATCACCAAATACAATGATATCACCAATGTAAAGAAAATCAATAAAACTGTTTTTTTGCCATTTCCTTCAATCAAATTTGCACTGAAACAAAATTTTAGATAGTTCACATTTTTAAATGTAATTTTCAATTGAAAGCAAAATCGTTATTGCTTTGTGATGAGTGATTCTGTTGACGTATAGTATTTTTTGCCTTTAGTATAACATTTCATGTTTACTTATTTTAGTGCAATGAAGCAAATAAAGCATTAATAATTACAAGCTTTACTTCAACTGAACATGTTCTACACTTCTTTAGCTCTTACCTTCATACTTGTTTGTACTTACACGTACTAAAATTTCACTAATTGTAAGTGGTTCATATTTTTTTTAAATGGTAAATGAAATATCTATTAGTCAGGTACAAACATTAATGCAGACAGTGTCGGAATATTTAATGATTGTGAGTGCAGTGTTTTATTTTCCTTTTTTTACAAATTCATTTATCAATTCTTTTCATTCTACTCCCTCAAACGAATGAAAGTCACTCAAGAATTTCCACTACAACGTTTATAAACAGTTTATCCACACAAAACCTAAAACGAACTTATAACACCTAACTAAAATCACTATACACGTAAATCGAAACTACTACAAGCATAAACTGACACAAAACATTAAATAAACACTAAATAAAGTGTTCTAATCGATTTAAAAATAAACTGAAACTTATTCAAATAAAGATAGCAATTTGGTAAATACATCAACAACAATGGCGATAGCCGAGTGATGACGTTTCTGAGGGCCATGCGCGAAAAAGACGAGTTTTGGTTTTTGGATGAGCATACCTTATTTTCTTGTATCATGTTTAAAACAAGTATGCTCTGGATAAAGAATATGCGAATAGAATAGATACTGAGAAAAAGGATTCCTTTCCGCAAAAAAATACATATCTGAAGAAAAAAATACAGTACAGTTACAGACAGAGTACTAGTAGTAGATTAACATCAAAACTTTATTACTTAAGTCATCACCTCCTGATGTTCTAAACATATAATAGCAACGTTTTCTGGTCTATAGTAGCAAATACGTTAACCATGTTCTACAAGTACAGAAATTGTCGTGAAGATGGCGGTTCTCCTATTTCACTATACTAACTTTCCATACTCGATATAAGTTTTCTATATGGCAGACCTAGTTATCAAATATTTACCTATTACTCGCCAGATAAATATTTTTTAAGAACTGTTATCAAAATAGTTTCCCCATTGCTTGCAGTGGCGCTTGATTTTTTGCGAATCAACCCTCAATGTGGTGGGGCAACGGGCAACTGCGTGCATTGGTTTCAAACGTTTTTTTTTGTCAATTTGTTAACACCTGTAATTTCATATTTGCGGAAAATCTATAAGGGCGAAAGTATACCGTGGACAACAGCTAAGTCTTTATATAACTTGCTTAATTAAATTGTTTATTTTATCAAATAGGCTTTACCATTGATATAAAGAATTAAAATGAAAATAAAACAATCTACATAAAACTGGCATAATACCCATTAGACTTCTTATGCCCTATAGTTAATTACCAACTCATAACCTTGCGAAATATTTGACCTCGATACTACAAGACATTTTTCTTCTACTTTTACTATTAATAATAACTCCCAGCTATAATATAATAATAACAAAGCACATATAGACGACTTAACTAACATTTCTAAGAATAAAATAGTTAATTTTATCAACAACTGTTTTATTACCAGTCTCACATCTCAGAAGTTTATCGACCAGATTTGCTTAAATGAGGCTGAGAATTTAGCTTATCTCCTATGCTAGCCGATATTTTTATATACCACCTTGAATTTAATTCAATTATCAATAATTATTCGCTTTGGCTCTTGTATTAATTCTAGACTAGGTAATTTATATGTAGTATTACACGTTTTAGGGTAATTAGGGTTAATTTGTCCTATCAGGCAGTCGAATTAATAACGGGTCACCGTAATTTCAAATCATATTTATGTAGAATTGGGAGGTTAATGATTCGCATTGTGAATGCGGTGGGGTAGATACAGCGGGACATGTTTTATTTGAATGTCCATTCACTGATAAGTGGCGGTCGCGTACGGAAGTTAGGGCATTAACTAAGGGGTTAAATTGGCCGCGATGCGAAATAGATATTAGAGATAATGAGTCGGTTGAATGGTGGGAATTTCTTAGTAATGCTGCTAGGGCACTAGATAGGTTACGGCGTGATATTTAGGTAGTTAGTAGGGTAGGAGGTATTTATTTTTAGAACAATATTATTGAATAGATTACAAATTCGTTTCTACTAATGATTAATTAGTTAAGCAAAACAATAGTGCAATAAACGCAATTTATAAGTCAGCTTTTGCTACGTATATCTATACGTATCTACGAATATGTATACGCCTGTTTGTTTCTGTATTCCTTTGCACTTTTCTTTTTCCGCTTCTTAAACTCGTTCGTTCTCTATCTTACGCTCCGCTTGGTAATTCACCCTCCCCCGGTCGACAATGGCTTTCAGACTGCGCCGTTTCAAATCGCCGCCGGCTAGATTTTGTAAAATTTATAGGCCGCTTTTCAATTGTCGTTCCAAATACCTGCGAAATCCGTTCGTTTTGCCAGACGCCGAACAATGGCAATTATGCAATTTCACTCAAAGTGGATACAATATTGAAAATAACAGCGGGAGCAATAATCCTAATAGGGTCAATAAATCAACCAAGCAAACCGTGTATTTAACGCCGCATATTTAAGGGAACTGAATAAAAGAACTCGCCCTTGTCATTAGCTAACAAACTGGTTACCCACGTCACATAACACCAGCTAAAAGTTCAGATAGAATATATTATATATGTGCATACATATGCATACATCCTATCTTTAAGTGATTTATAATCTGGCGTTAAAAGGGACAATGATATATGCGCAAGGGGAACTGCAACTTCACACAAATAACAGTAAAAACAAAAACAGCTTTCCTATAAGCACTTATATACCGGGAGCGGGACTTTATTATTCCCAGCGTACAAACGAAATAAAACAATCTAGAATGAAAATAGCAGTTACAAACATCGCTTAAGGAGACAAATTTATGCGTACGCGATTTACTTCTGGCAACTTTTCATTTACTTACATATATAAGATACCGCCGAAAGATTAATAATTACTGATTTAAATCTGGAAACATATCTGAATATGGAATGCACTAATTAGATACAAAGTGCCATAAGAAAATAAGTTATGACAATCAATTTACATGAAGCCCAACAGCTGTAAAATACGCACTCAGCGACAAAAATCTCTATCCTTGTTTATTTGTTAGTTTGCCAAATCTCTATGGACTCATGGAAATATTGTTCATAATACTTTTAATAGAAATGAAGTTCATTATGGTAATTAATAGACATCAGAACTATTGAATTAAAGTCCTATAATAATTACACATATTAAATTAATTTTTTAAGTAAACAACTATCGAAAATTTCTTTCGTTTATAAAAGGTGATTACAATTTTTTTACAACAGTACAAAACACCATTCTGACAATAATAAGAAAAACAGTAATCCTGAAATAAAATATGCCTGTATCTCTTCCATACATTAATAAACTCTTTCTATTTCGCATATGCAATGAGTACTTTATGCAGATAAGTATTTGTAATGCAACTCGCAAATCATCACACCACCAACGACCGACCATTTGCCACTTCCTAACGTTAATATAGCGTTGTCTTTTTAGCTGTAACTACCTGCCCCTGTCACAACCACCCCCAGTCTCTCCTAACTGGATGAACATGCTTTAAATTTATTTGTTTCGTTTTATATATTTAATGAAGTTATTGCAAAATAGCAGAATATTGAAAACAATTTCAATTGTAGCAATGTATTGATGACATGTTACTTATGGAGAATATCTTCTGGATTTCAAAGGCCCTAAAGAATTCTCTGACGAAAATAGGTAGGTATTTTGCATTAAAACTTTATGCTCATAACTAGTTTGTAACCTGGAAAGATCTTTCTCAATATATAAAAATATCCTATCTTAGGTCGAAGAGGCACAGTTCCACAGATAAATATCTGGTAATCTACTGTAATCAATAATATGTCTACTTAAATTTATTAGAATTTATTTAACATAAATTATATTTTTGCTACTCCCATCACCATTGTTTATGGCCTTTAGTGCAACTTATATTTTATACGAGTTAGGTATATGAAATATGTAGAAATTAAACATAAATGGATTTATAAATACATATTCAAAATATTGTAAATCTATTCTCAATAATACCTAAAGACAAAAGTGCCTTATATCGCGCGGTTACAATTTCCGTTCACCTGTAGAAGATCTATAGGACATCTAGAACCATCAGATCACCTGGTTGATGTGAAAATATAAAGTTAAGCTTATAACGCATAAAAGGCGAATATTTAGTTACTACAAATCTGGGCTACCATTATAAAACTGATTGATACTGTGTGAAAATAACTTCGATTTATTGTGCACCTTATACAATATAACGATGAGGTTAGATATGAAATAATTCACAGCCTTTGGCAAAATAGTTTATACACATAAATATTTAAAATCGCTTACTACTGACAATGGGAGTATGAAAGGAAGCATAGAGTGGAAAACAATTAAACAGCTTTTACTTAAATAATAATAAAGCCTATTTAATATTATATAAGATACATTTCAAATTCCTTATAAACATATTTAAGAGATACGGAATAGATAACTCGATTGTATTGCAACCGGCGTACAAAGAGATTGATTTGCGAACAATTAATTTGATAATACGACATTGCTGAAACCGTTTTCTTATTATCTACTGTACAAGACCTGTGCACTTATCTCGGCCTGCTCACGGATAATAGAGAAATGTAAAAGTCATTTTACGACCAATATTATTAATTGCGATTGATTGTAGTAACGTTTCTCTCTTATCTGGAACATGATAAAAATTTAAGTATATATATACGTCTTTCTAAACCACTCTGTGAGATTACACGCTTCCTGCAGATGTTTGTTTTTTCATCTCTGCAGATATGAAACCACTTTAAATTCCCCGATTGCTGTTTGTGTGTGGTTGAACAGCATTTCGTGATACACTTTCGTCAGTTTTGTGTAAACATGTAATTTGAAGTATATTTTCTAGGTTACATAACTCAAACGCCAATAATCGAAGCAATTGAGAAGTTCCTATTTAATTGACATCATTTTCTTGAAATAATTAATTATAGAAAAAAAAATAGAAAAGTTTTTACTTTTCAATTAGTTATTGCGGTCTAGAATAACACAAGTTTGTTTTAGCAAACTTTTAGGGAATTGTTTATTAACTTTATGTTTATTTAAGCTCTTAGAATGTTTCATAGTAAAGTAAGTTTATGCTCTTAATATTCTCAGAATCATAAATAAACTAAATTCCATTAATAACCTTTGTTGTCATAACCTAGGGATTTAATTTTATTTGCTAAAAATTAACAATCTATCAGTTATGGTGGGATATTATACCTTAAACATACATTATTTTAAAATTAAAATTAGTACAATAGATGTTACCACTTTTGAGTGATAAATTATTAAATTAAAAAAAAAGGAAATGTGTACTAATTGAAAAAAAACTAAAATAATGTTAAAGAAAGTTAGTCAACCTTTATATCTCACAAATTGATAGCAAGTAGTGCACATAAATGCCATTACGTCATCTGAACTCTTAGTTTGGTGTCCCACTAGAGTCCATATTGTGGCCCATACTATTTATAATATGCATTAACAACTTTTCGCAAGATATGTTTGTAGATAAAACTATACTATTTGTGGATGATATCGGTTAAGTCTGGGAATTGTAACGGTGCTTTAGTTAAATCATGTTCAGCCCGCAGTTGTGCGTCCTAGTGGTTTGCATCAAACCGATTGTTCCTAAATGAGAACAAGACTACAACAATGGTGTTTTCTATGAAAGAGATTTGGAGTGTCACTAACCCAGAAAGTGTCAAATATTTGGGTTTTTTTCTTGATCCCAAATTAAAATGGTATTACATTTCTTTTAAGAAGCCTATCTTTGAGAAGGCCATCTTCTGCAATATCTACAAATGTTATAAAGTCAGTAAGTTGCTTCACTCGGTAATGTCGTATGGGTTATTGTAGTGGGGATACTGTTCTTCATATTGCAGGATCTTTGGTTTACAGATGTGGGCATTTGAGATTCTGGGTGATTGACTGTACCCCTTCGATTGTGGCGAAGTTTTTAAAAAGTTAAAAATTTAACATTACCATCACATTGTATTTTCGATCGTGTTTTATATATTAAAAATAACATTCATAATTATGCGACTAATACATCTTTTCATAAATATTGTGCTAGAAATAAAAATAATTTAACCGTCAAATATACTCGTTTATCTAGTTCTCAAAAATTTAGTTAGTTATAAAGGCATAAAAGTTTGCAATGTTCTGCCCTTGTGCATTAAAAATTTAGATTCGATTAGTCGAACACATTCAAAAATTACTTAAAAAGAATTCTGAATGCACAGATCTTTTACACCGAAAGAAGAATTAGACTTCTTTAAATCATTGCACTCCGATTTTGTTTTAATTTAGTAAGTATATTTTTGGCAATAATATAATTATCTGTGTAATTTAATGTAAATTTACTAATGAACGTAGGCATTTTTATATATTGAATAAATGCATGTATTTCTGCTTGACGTGTGTAAATACTTTTTCTATACCAGCACAAATAACTTATTTATTTATGTTCAGTCTATTTCAATACAAAGGCGTAAACAAAACCTAAACAGTTCTCAGTCTGACACATGGCGTCGAACACCATGAAACCAGTATTGTGACATATTGTTTAAAATTGAAAAAGAAAAGAATGATGGTAGAACAGAAGGCACATTCATACGAAATTGTTAAAAGTTGAAGAAAAAGGTCAGAAGAAAATAGCCTGCAGTTTAACTTTAAGTTGTTTATACAAAATCCCGAAGAAGATCTGCGCGAAAGTTGGTCGAAACTTTGTACAATATTGCAAATTATTCAACAAATCCATGGTACGGTGTTAGATAATCAAGGACTGAAGGTAAATATGAGTTGACAGTTAATAGGCTACATGCAGTATTTGCTTACAATTGGCCAAAAACATATTGGAATGCGTATTCTTCAAGTGTGTTAGGATTGTTTTCGGTAAAATCAAATGTAACAGTTTAATCAATAAGAAATCGTTGGAACAAAAAATTTAAAATAGGTGTATAAAGAGGCATTAGTAAGCTGTTAACATTTTAAATTTTATTAAGCTTCAGGTTACACGTTTCGGTCCTTACGGATCATCTTCAGATTTACTTCAGATTCGGTATTCGAGACTTTTATCATTAATTATATGATTTTATAAGTTTAAAAGTTTAGTGTTTACTACGCATCACCGATAATTATCCAAATATAACATAGATCTAAAGATGGTCCGTAAGGATCGAAACATGTAAACTGAAACATATTTGAAAAATTTTTTTGAACGGCTCATGAACGTCCATTTACACATTTATTTTAATAATTACATCTTTTTGGATTAAAATGCAAGAAGCATCTAAGTTTTAGAAGATTATATTGAAAAATAAAACATGCTTTTTCTGTTTTTCTTTTCAGGTCGAGAATTTATGGAAATATCCCTTGTCAAAGTAGGTTAAATCTCCAGAATTATATTTAAGTTTATATTTTTGAAAATTGATGGCGATTGGATAACCTCTATTTAAAAAATACACAAACATCTAAACTTTACAGCATATAAACGCAAGCGACCGTAATTTATAACTACTGCAAATTATTTTGTTGCTTTTGTTAAGTATTTTGACCAAAAGATGAAGATGAAAAACGTCAACAAATAACCACGTCTTCCAAATGTATTCCAACTTTATATTAACCAAAACTAAAATCACCTCTCATATTTTTCAAATTGATTTCTCTTCGCCTAAATATTTTGTGCCATCATCGACGGAGACGGCAATATAATATCAACACCAAGAAAAATAGAATAAATTTCGTAGTCTAACACCGATCCACGCACAAATAAAATTATATAAATCAGACAGGTGTCAAATATTATGCAAATATATACCGCGGGAAGCCCTTCTTGTCGTCCACCGCCTCATTATTCCCTAAATATTTAATAGGTAAGTAGCACCTTTCACTTCAACCGATTATTGATGAGTTTTTACCGTTCCTCGCCGGATAGCAGACCTGGCGCGGTGTGCCTACGGCCCCTTGATTATAGCTAAAGCAAATACATATGTATGCAGTTTATACATACATGAATGCTGCGAGTGGATACGACAGTAAGATACAGTATACTACCTATACGGTACTATAGGTATATAGGACCGTGCCAGCTATAATTTAGCGCTAAGTATGTATCTCCTACAAGTGTTTCTAACGTATGTGCATTTCGGAAAAGAGTTATATAAGGATATATAAGGAATTCTCGATTTCTCGGCTAGTTAAGGAGAAGATAGGGCCGAAAGAATGTTGTGTGAAATATATATGGGAAAACTAAAGATTAGATTGATTTGTTTGTGGTCACTAACTATGAAGACAATGCGTACGCATAAATGAAATGGAGTGTGTGATAATCGAAATATATTCTGGAGTATATTTGATTAACATTACCATTTACTCTTCATTCATACAAATACAGGTTTTATTTACAGTTATATTATAAGATAAGGAATTCTTTAAGATCACAAATACTGCAGATATTTTCCAAGGATTTTTGCTAGTAAGAAGTTTAATCGCTTTTCTCGATCTTGGTCTCAATGTTGTGCAAATTGATATTAACTGGCCTTATGTTTGCGATCCATTGCTTTCTAGTCTAATATAAACTACGAGGGGTTACTTTGAAGGTAAGAATCAGAATGATAGGTTAGCTATTGAAATCTGCAGGGTTTCTAAAAGATCCCTCAGGAGAAACCTCACTGATAATGAAATACTTAACGACTGCCCTTTCCAAAGATATCACAAGGATTGTACCGTAGTAATAGGCACGTGAATATCCGATCACTCCGCGCTCCATGATATTTTATTAATTCGAGACAATTGTTTTGGGCACTCGTGGGCTCCCATTATCAACCGAAGACCGAATAAATTAAGTAAAAATCGGAAAAGACCTATTACCTCAACATGTTATCTCTCTCTAATAAGGTAAGATATTTACAAGTGCCATTTCTGCGCCTGCGGTCAAGTACACTTCGAAATACCAAGAATTAGCGACTTGATTTTGTGCGCGTATTGTGTTGAGATCGTTCTTGCTGTTGTTCTGTGTGAGATATCAAAATTGGGAGTTAACACCTTCACACTTTATATATGTTAACTAGCATAAAATTAAAGCCCTTGTTGTCATCTTCCTCACGAAGCAATTCACAAAGTGGTGTGCATATTGAAGATTAATTATGCAAGTTTAGTTGCACTTATTTGTACTCTCTAGTAGTTCATAAAGTATGTTATACAGACAGGGCCATATACCTTATAAAAGATTATTTCGCACAAAAGTAGGCCAGACCTGTACACACAGACTATCTTTGTTATTTTCTTCTAAAGTCATTTCCTGATAAACAAAAAAAAAACTTATTGAGTTATTTGTGTTAGGTATCCTTTTAGAGATATAAGACAATGTTCAGTTTGTTAGTCAAGCATTAATTTCAAATAATTTTTATAAACCGAGATGGATTAATAAACTATTCGAAATAAAGTAATCAGCTTTTCTGTTTTATACCAATTCGATTACCACTTATCTTCTTGTTTGTGTACATATATTTCATTATACATACATATATATTTAGTTATTGTATTAGTTTGCAAGTTAACCTTCTAAAAACATTCCTATGGACTTTCAACATTTTTTGGTAGAAAGCTTGTTGACCGATAATGCGCTCACTAATGCACTAACAACAGGCTATGGTTCTGGTGTTTCTGCTCCTAAAGCAATTTAATACTTTGTTATAATTCTTTTAGTAATTAGGTTTGCTGCAATTACTAAGTGAATCACGTTACGGCATCCTATATTTTTGTCGGAATAGATATCTATCATAAAATTAAAATATGTACCTATCTGCTTGCTTTACAAATAAATTAATTCTGGGCCCTCACACTACGAATGCCTGCGGTCATCATGACCTTTTATTTCAATCGTAATAACGTGTAAACAATTGTTTGTGAGCAATTGTAGTGCAAATTATAACAATACGTATGAATCCAGCCGACAACACAGAATGCATTATTTTATGATGTAGATAACATTTAATGACACTGACATATTTATGTCTTTCTAAAAGATACTAATCCAGAGAATAATTTATTTACCCTACATCAGGTCAAGTAATTTCGATTTATTCAAATGTTACATAAATTTTAGCGAGGTTTTTTGATTCGGCTCCCTGTCTATTAAACAATGCCCTTATATATAAAACTATTAACCTTAGAATTGATATTAATAATTTAAGTAATACTCTTTCTTATTACAAATAAGCCAAGATTTTAGGTAACTGCTTATTTAATTAAGAATTTCTATCCTTTTCTAACTTTGTTGACGCTGTTTTTAGTCTAATTTATTTTTGATAACTAACAATACTGTCTGCTCCATGGGCCTTTACCGGAATTGTTATTTTTATTCGAGTTGGTCATACTGCTTTTTGGTGTTCTCTTCCTTTCACATGTTAGTCTTAACCTCATTCGATCTTGCTGTATTATTTAATTACTTGCAGCTTGTTTTTGAATGTTATCAACCATATGGCTGACTATTGATTTAAAAGATGTTTCATTTTTCAGTATTCAGCCGCCGAAAAAAGTGTAGTTCTCTAACACGCTAAACTATCTTTCACATTTTCAAATGTTAGTCCCAATCGTATCATTAAGCCAACAGCTCACTCTCTTCTTAACATCAATCAATTGTTGTTGTAAATTAACTTGAATGAAAAAATAAACAAGACTTATGAATTTCAATAAGTTTATTTCTTCATAACCTGCTTGTATCAACGGCCTCCATCACGCAGCAACACTTGTAGTTTTGAGATTATAATTGTGATTTTTTTACAGTTATTTGCAGAAGGAATGGTTGATTATTGGCAAGCTTTATTTGGCTACAGCTCCGAATAAGGACCACTAATTTTGCGATTTATATGCACATTAACGAAAAGCGCATGTTTTCTAAGTGTACAATGCCTATTTATTTTTTGAGCAAATGTAAAGGAAGTACTAAAAACTGTCTTCAAAGATTATGTGCGAAGCGTTTTTGACGGATTTAACGTGTGGTAGTGGTGATGTGGTAGGAAAAGTTACTAAAATTTAGACAAAACAGGTGCAAAATCCAAACGAACTAGATTAAATTGCGAGGCAAATTGTCAGTTCAGTGATTCTAATTATTTTCTCTTCAAATCCTCCTGTTTTGTATTGCGTAGACCTATTTTTAGAGATGTTTTGCCTGTAAGTACCGACGAAAAAACAAAATAAATGAAATAGGTTTCTGATTTTTTTTAATGTGAAGACATGATTCTGACTATTGCAACATCTGTCCAGGAAATATTGATGGAGAAGAGCACAATGTAATGCTTTGATGACACTGCTTGGGTAAGCAAACACAGAAGTCATATTCGATTTAATAATCCCATTTCAGTATCTACTCCAGCTTTGACGTACAGACATTCTTGCAAGGAGAGAAGCCCTCGAGTAAGAAATGGGAACTTTTCTTTTACAGGAAAAAATGAATTGGCATGGAAGTTGTAGGATGTTTGTTATTGCAATGGCAGAAACAGGCCAGGCAAATTTAGGATCCCAGAAAAGCAATATTCAAGTCGAGGTTTCGCTGCAGGAAGTAAAACTGTGATTATCAGGCGGCAGAAATCACTGGATACTTAGGCACGTAGAAAACGATTTTGAGTTCTTTAGGACGATATAACATCAGTTATATCATGACATTTGAAAATACATTAAAATAAATATAGATAATGAGACCTATAACAAAGACATGTAATAAAAAAAAAAAAAATGATATGTATAGTTATAATTCAAATCAAATGTTTAGCGTCAAATCGATTACATTATTGTGATTTAAAGATTTTATTTGATAAAATTGAATAAAGCAGTGGGTTCTTTCTATATGCCTTTTTTATAATTCGATTTTAAATGTGAAAACGAAAGAAAATTAATCTTAATATTAAGATGTGAGGTAGTTAGTTATTTTATATATATTATTATCTTCGGGGCACTAAGAAGGAGGAAAGAACTCTACAGCTGATTACATTGACAAATTCATTTATTCAAAGAAGCCATTGCATTCATCTTTTTATTAATGCTTTACCTACCATCAAATAAATTGCTTTTATATAAAATAATTCTATTATAATTATTATTCAAACTATACAATATAAATTACAACTTATCTGTAAACTTCCCACGGATCATCATTATAAGAAACCATTAATAAGAAAAGTGCAAATTTGGAATTAAAGGTAGTCCCCAATTACTGACACTTTAAGGGATAGAATGATAATGATTAAGATTCCAAGATGATTCTGGAAGAACAATTTTGATTTTTAAACTTAAAATAAATGTCTATGGGATTATTTTCAATTGAAAGCTACGCTGAAACGCATCAGCAAAAGAAACTATTATAGGAAAAAATACAGGGAAGGTGTCAGTCATTAGGATAGGGTTAGAAATTGATACATTTACCTGTTTTATCTAAAGTTTGGTTACTTTTAGTAACTTTTCTTTCCACATCATTACTACCACACGGTAAATCTGTCAAAAACGCTTCGCACATAACCTCGAAATAGCACTTTTTGAAGACAGTTTTTAGTACTTTCTTTTCATTTGCTCGAAAGGTGAATAGGCATTTTAGACTCAGTGGAAACATGCTCTTTCCGTTGATGTATATATAAATCGTCAAATTAGGGGTTCATTCGGTGCTCTTACTTAAATACAACTAATTACTTTTAAAAATAACAGAAAACTATAATATTATTTAGGAATAGTTCTGTAAGCGAGCACTATTTTAATGTTATGTATGAAAAATGCGCTAATTAAATTTCAAGAACAGTAGAGGAAGGGCCCATATTGGCTAAATTAATAGTCTCTGAGCATATTCATTATAAGTGGTAGGTACCAATAACTTATTCTCCTAGGGAAATACAAAAACGACTTACCAGTCTTCTTTTGGGTTTGATTAACGGCCTATTTTGCCCGTTCATCTTATAGTAGAGTCCACAAGCGTTACAGAGGTAGTGTCCCGTACCATCCCTGCGCCAAAGGGGCGTGCTGGTCGCTCCACAATTCACGCACTCCCTACCCTCTAAATGTAGGAAATGGAAAAAAGAAACATATGTCAAAATCGAACAGTGTTTGATGACTCGGATTATATATAATGACACGCAAATACGTACTATATACACACATAACGCTATAAACGTACAACATACTAAAAATACTGCAGACACAAATATTAGCAGGTCCGAAATGTATAATCAACGAACAGATACGTAAATGCGTATCGATCCGATTTTATATTATTTATTTGCGTTGCCTCTATCTACGTCATCGTATACACTGCAATAATAACAATAGCTACAGTAGAAAGAGACAGAGATAGAGGCGACGTATCAATATATGAAGACTGCTTCATCATCATCATCCCTGTCAGTTCGAAGATGAGTTATTACCCTTTGATTTAAATCGATCGAAAGATAGTTTAAGTGTAATTAACCTGCTAGCTGCTGTCACGACTTGAGATAGGATACGGATTGTGTTGGTTTTTGTTAATACGGATTTATCATTATTAATTATTTTATGTATCATATGAGCATGGTCCTAGCAAGTATTTGTAATATAATCAATGTGTAAGTGCATGGAGTATTAGACCTAGTGAAATTACTACAGTTCCATTTAAAGCCACGTTAAAAAAAATATATATTAAAAATAATTATGCTTCCATGCTTGATTAAAAAAAAATTATTAATTTTTCAATTACACTTTAATAATATTTTACACACCAATTACGAACACTTAAAACAACTGATTATGGCTTTTAATACTTTTTTGTATTAAGACAATATATGATTTAGGATATAAAGCGAATAAATTAATAAAAAAACAAGGAGAAGCAATTACAATAGTAGACATAGTCAAGGAAAACCTCTCCTATCGAAAATATATGCAGAAACACAAGAAAAAAAGCACATAATCGTTTAGTAGTTAAAGAAGGTTTTCTTGAAACCAGAAATTCAAGATAATCATTCTTTTTCCCATTATAATAAGGGTCATCCTCCTCATATTGCTTTTCTATCTTGAAAGTACATTATATATCAATAAGTAATTTGCACTAGATTTCTTATTTTGAGAATTACGAAATACCAAAATAAATTTTAGCAAAGTAGCAAAACATATTTTCGGAAATATACTTTGTGGTACAAGAAGATTGAGCAACATTTATCATAAAGAGGAAATTGTCATTTCACTGAATTACAGATATGAAAGAGAGAGATAACAAAAGATTTTGGTGGGTTTTGAATGAATGTGTTATTTAACGTATATTTGTTACACTATTATTTTTTCAGTAAACATTTACTACAGATCTTTACAATTTTATAGTTTTCATCTTTTTACTACTATAAATACAGTATTTCCCTCTTTTAACGCAATTCGGTACGCTAAAAATGAACACAGACTTGTTTCTTTAAAAAGTTCTACAAAGGTTTCAATACAATTTGCAACTAGTCCAACTCAAGAAACTAATTTAGAGGTTTATCTTTTTTTTAAGTAGCCGAAGTTGTCAAGTTCGCTTGTTAAGTTATCGATGTAACGAGATTGCTTCCAAACAAAAATTACAGTTACTGTTGTGAACGAAATAATAAAGCAAGTATGTAGCAAGATGAAATAAATGATATTTTAAATCAGAAAAATATGGAATTTAAGTTTCAAATATTAAGCATCGAGCCTGATTGATAGATTATTTAACGCAAATCACAAGGATTTAAAGAAAATAAATTAAAAAAAATATAAAGATATAGGTACCACATATTCATTTATAAATCTTTTCAAATTCGAACGTCAGAGCCCAAATAATATCTATACAACGTTCGCACCAAATATCAAGCATATTAGATGTTTCTCTAGTAGGAAAAAAAAAGCGTTGGAAGTTTCAAGTGTAATACATGGATATCTGAAACTTTGTTCATGTAATAAATTTTCTAATTAAAAATGTCATTTATTTAATTTTCCTATATGTATGCTATTGATTCTTAAAACCTTGGTAATAAAGTAATTTTAGTTTGAAGGCAATTTGATTTGCTTCCGCTGATAAACTGGAATCGGCATATCAATTTATTTTTCTTTCTTAATTTAAGGCATCGTTTTTAATTATTATTGACAGTTTAACCATTTCTTTCATGTCTTCACTCATTGGCTACTCATTCGTTTCTTTTACTTTTTTTTCTGAATGAACTGTTTTACTCTTTACTCTTGCTATTATTATTGCTATATATTATTATAGTATTTCCTACTGTTTTAATGATATGCTCGTATATCCGAATTGTCTTTCATCTATATAGATTATAATTGATTATTGGCTTACATATATCCTTGTTAACCTGTCCCATTTCACTCATCCTAGAATTCTCAAAAAAATTCAGTAATAGAAATTTGCTTTCTAGATTTTTGACTAATTGTAAGTTAATGCTGGTTCGGCATGATATGATAATTATATCCCCGATCCAATTTCTTTTGCCATTTCCTGTTTTCCCAACAGGACCCTGCAGCAACATAAATTGCATATTGTTTACCGCAAATGCAATAGTGAATTTTCACTAGAATTTTGCGTACAGTAGCTGGCCTGTTGGATCAAGGAACAAAGGGTCCTAAATTTGAGAACTTCTGATCTCATTAATTTATTTTGTTCTGTATGTGACGCTTGTGAATTCTCCTTCTCCGGTATATAATGTTTTTCTGGTAAAAGTACTAAATCAATTTTTTATAACCGTGTTGGACTGAAATAGGAGAAGCGCCATCTTTACAACAATTTCTGTAACACATATACCTATTGAACGTACTTATATGGGGTAGAAAACTTCGCCATAATAGTAATGCTTAGATCAGAGAACTGGTCTCTGTTATTTTTAAACTTCACACCCATATTTCTAATACGTCCAGTCCCTCATCTTGCTTCTTTCTTCTTTTTTTTCATTTTTATTCTTCTTTCCTCTTCTGCCATTCCATTCTTTTTCTGTGTTTTTTTTTCAGCTATCATTTTTGCGTTATTGTAAATATGTAATTTCTTAATCTGCCAACTTCCAACATTTTAAAAGCCAATTTTAATCTAAATAAATCGAACTTTTAGTAAACCTTCTAGCAAATTGTATGGAAATACTTTCAGAATTATTTAAAGCAGAAAAAAAGATTCTTTTTGCTAAGATGTACCTATCTAATACGGAACTGCAGTCGTTACCTAGCATTTTATAGATATTTTCAAAGGAAGAATAATTTATTGATGCTCATTAAATTGAACTGAAGCACCATTTTAAAATTGTTGGATTTAGATATATATATAATCTATAACTAACTAGCATCAAAAGTTACTTATTTTTTAGTATGCAATATAAACGCAGCAATTAGTACTTGCTTCCTAAGAGTTATATGAAGACAGAATGATATATATTGCCTGCTTCTCTTCGCTGCAAAACCGACAACTAGAGTACAGTATTTTGTGTGTGTTAAGGTCAACATAATTAAGAAAACAAGCCTAGTTACTTCTTGTGCGGTCTAAACGACATTCCACGTCAATCTCAGACTGATTACAATTTAAAATTTAGAACCAGCCGCAGAGCATATTGCTGCACAGATTAATTCCGCTTTAACTCATACATGGTTGCAAATATATTAATTAAAACAATTACTTCAAATTATCCGTTGTTGCAGCTATTACACGGCTATTTTGGATAATAGATCTTGCGCATTTATAATATAAAAGAATTAACTGACAGTAGTCATGCATTATGGATAAAGATATGTATATACATGTAAGATTTATAATGAAGCAATCATCAGTGTTTTAAATTATAGGTTACATTATTACTACGCATGCGTCATGCATCATTCATTAACTAAAATACTCATGCCAGTCTCGCCACCACACCATCGTGAATTTCATGCAGAATTACATCAGATCGGAAAGATCGCACGTTGTCCGCAGTATTCACGGTCGATTTTCCAATATTTTGTCCCAGGATCTCCGCGCGTTATTATAAGGGAGGTATAAACGAATTTCGTAATACCCGGCATAGCACACACCAGTTGCTATAACGTGCGGACGAGCTAATCGGTAAACAAATAAGCGGAGAAAGAAGGAACTTCTGGGACAACGGATCGATTTTGAGCGTACGCCCTCGGGGTATTTCTCTTCTGCCCTTTCCCTTTCTACTCGGAAATAAACGGAACCGATCAATTTTACGGCACATTGGTCGCGTTAGGTATTTCTAAGCCAAGTCGGGGATGAAATCGTTCGAAGTCAAACAGGCAACTTTTGCCGGCGATGAGTTGCTTTTAGTTTAGGAGAGACGTAAGGGGATGGCGTTAATTTAATACTCTTTTTTTTTTATAAACGATAAATGCGTACGCAGCAGTTTAGCGGTAAACACGCGTAAACAATTAGGGAAATCGAAATTTAACAGTTGGTTTACGGAGCCCATGAAACAGAAGAGGAAGAAGCCAATTAATATTACAAACATATCGAATTAGGAGTTAAGACTTGGAAGCGTTTAGTTCCTAGTAATAAAACCAATTTTCATTATGAAATTCAAAAAACAGAGTTATTTTCGTGAGAATTCATTTGTAAACGTCATGATCATTTTATAATTCTGTTTCTTTTCAGATTCTATAGCTTGAACTAAATCTCACAACAATGGAAAAATGATTGGTTAGTTAACGTAAATATTATATTCCCCTTTGGCGTTAGTAAAAAGTAATCTTAAAACAAACTGATTAAAAATATCTGCCTAATCTTTTTATTGGTTTTGAATTAAGTATATTTAATGTTAACTTATCTTTCAACACTTTATTTATGTTCTTTTAACTTTTCTTTACTCACACATAATTTAATATTTAACGAAAATGTTATGGTAATACCATTTTACGAATTGACAATAAACACAATGCACGCTGAATTAACAAAACAATTTTTTCGAAAGTGTTGTCAATTATAATTTATTTATTATAATTTTCACACCTTACTGTGAAAATAGATTCTTTAATTCAAAGAACCTTTATTTTCTATTTTATTTTGTTTTAATTATTTGCCCTTACTTAAAATAACCATTAACCAACTCAGTTAAAACATATTATATATAAAAATTATTTCAATTAAAGAAATATATATTAACTGAGAAAAATGGTTTTTTTAAATAGCGACAAAGAAATATTTCGTTAAATTAAAGGAATCTATTTTCTAAGTGCATGTACTCCAGATTTTTTTTACATTATAGTAATGAAAACCTATATTCATCAGTTATCTAATATTTACTAGACTCTTAATTAACCAAATTAATTAATAAAAATCAAAACAAAAAATGATAAACAATGAAAGTAAAACAAATTAATGTATTTCTGCTATTAACTGTAATAATTAATAAGGAATTTTCCCCAAGAACAATTTTTCTCCTCACGCAGGATTCGAACCTACATCCTCTCGTTTATCGGACGAATGCTTTACCAAATTAAGCTAAGAGGAGATGTAAGTTCGAGCGTTTAACCGAATATATGTCGATATTAGATCTTGAAAGGCCGCAGGCGGCAAATATGCAAGAATTGCTACCTTTTTACAGCGAGAAATTAACAAATTAATGTATTTCTGCTATTCACTGTAATAATTAGGAGGAATTTTTCCTAAGAAATCTTTTTGCCGTCCTGCCGGCCTTTCAAGATCTAATATCGACATATGTTCGGTTAAACGCTCGAACTTACATCTCCTCTTACCTTAAATGGTAAAGCACCGTCCGGTAAACAGAGGATGTAGTTCGAATCCTGCGTGAGGAAGAAAAAATTTCTTGGGAGAAATTCCTCCTAATTATTACAGTTAATGGCAGAAATACATTAATTTGCTAATTCCTCACTATAAAAAGCTTGATATCCTTGCAATGAAAGTAAGTTTGAAAAAAGTTCCCTTAAGTAAGAAATATTTTAACTGATGAAAATAGAAATATTAATACGAAAGAAGACAATGTGAGCTGTTTAACAGACAATAGTAATATGAGGAAAATGGCAATTTTGGAGTATCTTCACTTACGAAGAAAGTTACAAAGGCCAGGATAGTTATTCGAGATTCGAGGTTTAAAAAATGCTGTTCTTGAATCTTCTTTTTACACTCAAATTTCTCATGAACTTGAATAGTTCGAGCGCACAGAATGGGATTAATTTTTGAGAACATCAAATCATTTGCACAAGCAAATAACACAGAAATTAAGATTCAAAGATTACACGGAGAATCTAAACAAAAATCTACATTGATCTATATCAATATGGCTGTTTGCTTCTTTAATCTTTTATAAGAAAATTAATAAATAATAGGTATTCGACAAAACTCAAAGTTTAATATAAAATAGCTTTTCCTGAAAGCTTGTGTAAGTTTTTCTTTTTTTCTCAAAAACAACTGAACGAATTTAAGTAATCTTTTGAAAAACATATATTTAGAACTAGAGAAAAAAAATATGCATATTCTTGTTTTCAGATTCTTCGAACTTCATCTAAAACGCGATTATATCCTAATATTGAAAAAATTTCTCGGGCAATCCATTAAGAGATATGCATACTTATGTTTATACGAACATTTTTATTAAAACTACTCTATTTCATCACTTTCTAAAACATTCTAAATTTTGCCTGAAATACTCTGTAGGGTATAGAGAATAAATACCAAGATAACCCCCCATTAACAGGTCAGAAACTATATTAGAGTTTGCAGAAAATATATAAACGAACTTTTAAGGGAAAAACGACCAGATGCCTGGGCAAATTGCATATTAAATTGCGAATTTAATATGGTAATTACGTTATTGGACAGCACTTTTAATCCTATGCTTATTTGTAGCACCAAGAACAAATATGAATTCATTCTACTGCTAAAAACATGGAATTTAAAGGATACTTACAAGTAGAATCTGTTTTGAATGCGTCAGCATTATGAATAAAAGTTAGTTAATTTTCATTTGAAATGCTCTTTTCCTAAAGTGTGTAGTTTTTGTTTATGAGATGCTTTGTGTTATAACCAAAAATATGGCACCTATTGATACGGTAAAACACTAACTATTACTTCTTTTAATTACTGTTTACAGCAAGAGTCCTTATAAGATTTTCAGAAAATCTAGAAACAGTGCTGAACAATTTCATTTACAAGATTTTTTTACCGAAATTAAAAATAATTTTGGATGTTTTGACTTAAATAAATTTTCGACAAATGCCGTTGGCGCATGGCCACCATCTTGTACTTTTTCATACAGCAATGTGGAATTGCGTTACGCATTCGGATATAAAGTCTATTTTGTTTTCCCTACGAAATTTGTTAATAAATTAAAAATTATATAAAAGTTTTACAGAATAAACTGTTGCATTATTTACTGAAAATATGTCTATATATGTATATAAAGTAAATAAACCTCCAATTACTTATTATATGATATTAAATCGGACGTTAGGTATACATTATTATTTCATTTTTAAGTTCTAATTTGAAAAATAACGGAACTTTGTATTACTCATATATGATCTTTTAACGCTAATTATTGCCTGTCATTAAACAATCATCTATTAAAAAATGTGTGAAATCTACCAAGACCTTTAGCCACTAAAGAATAAATTAAATATACTATATCCATTTAAAATAAGGAAGCAGCTAAACGTTTACCTGCTTTAGGCACACAATGTGTAGTTAAGAATATTAATTTGTAAACTATGCATGTGTTTATTCCACGAAACTTTTATGTGAAATAGTTTTGTCTAGGCTAGCAAACAAAATAACCTTTACAAATATCTTAAGTAATTTCTATTTAAAAAGAATTCAAGGTGTAGCCCCGCGTGAACGGCACTTATCATCGCAGGAATTTATTTATGTTAAAAAAAAATCAATTTTAGTTTAAAATATTTCAATATTGTATATAAAATCACGTCAGCGCTAAAACACATCAGATTTGACAATCCTGAAAGTCTTACAAATAAGTATTACTAATTTGTAAAACACATATTAACCAACGATATTTTTTAACTTACTCGGACATACCTTCAAAGACGTCTGTTATTACCCCTAGGGCCTAAAAATAAATAGCCTATACAACCTTTCGTGAACTACCCTATAATTTCGCATGCAGGAAGCTTTCGCTTTCAGATGCGTGCACCCCAACGCAACTATTTCGAAAACCAAATTGGATTATCTTCCTTAGTACTACCGAGGTGAAATTAAATAAACAAGCTTTCGAGAAATCCGGTATTTTCCGAGGCGCCTAATCATGTGGAAATATGTCAACCGCTATCCACTTAAACTGTGAATACTGGCCACTTTAACCGAAAACTGTTACAATTCTTCTATGCAATTTTAGATTAAGGCCAATCTTTGATGGTGAACTTCCTTACGACCCGCACAATAGGAATAAGAAAAACTGTTATTTACCGTGTGCATTGTGAAACGCAAAATCTCTGTGTATCGCCAAGCTTGGTAAGAGGATTAACCTAACAAAGTAACGGATATTGGCAACGCTAATGCGGTTTATATACATTTATAGTGAACGTATAACGAAATATTCTTATGCTATAATTGTGGCGGTGATTTTGCGTGGTATAGCCGATATGTGACACCTGGAGATATTTGAATGGAAACTATCAAATGGATACCTCGCTTGAATTGATTTTTAGCGAAGAAAGTTTTTATACTACATCTTAGGTTCGTATAATAATGATTGCGTAAATTATCCTTTTAAAATACTACTATTTAGATTGAAGTTTTGAAAAGAAGCACCTACCGATCTGTAATTAAAACGCATCACCTTGATTTTGGAAAAAATTAATACATACATTTCATTTAGTTTAACCGATGTTTATCATATTGCATGAGTTTCATTTATTGGCTATTGCGCACTGATTATTTTGGAAACAATTAATATGATATCATATTTGCAGATGTAAGATTATTGGTCTATACATGAAGGCAATGCTTTTTTCCAGGAAGTTGAGCCAAGAGTTCATTATATCACGGCATTGGAATCGATGGATCGTAAATCAAGGTAAAGTAGATAGTTGGCTCAGGTCGATAGCAATTATTTGCTATTGATTGTAGAACATCATCACCTCCAGTTTATGAATGAATAATGCACAGGAGGTTTTGTTCTGCCATGACATCCCCAAGCACCACGAGCCGCCGATATAAGCCGCCGAATAAAGCGATCTTGATGTGCAGAATGTCTTTCTATATACAGCCTGCCTGAGACCGCCATTGACTTATGGGGCGCTCTCCCTAGTAACCATGGCCAATGTGCACTTTAACACCCTGTAGGTTTTCCAGAGTCGTATTCTGAAACGGATAGTGAGAACCCCATGGATGGTTAGGAACTAACAGATCCGCGACACCTTGAATATACCGTCTCTTCGAGAGCATACGCAAGATCTCGCATCGCAGGAGTGGCTGAGGGTGAGCGTGTCATCAAACATCATCAGTGGTCCGTGTGTTCGAACTCCAGAACAGATTTCCGCTTAAGCTTTCCATCAAAAGGCTTCGCAACTGCATAGATACACATACCATCGAAAGACCAACAAAACGTAGAAGGTTGTCAAAAGCCAAATAGAGACAATAGAATAACTAGGGAAGATAAGGCCGCTAGCATACAGCGAAATTATTCTTTTATTAATTTCTGACGGAACGAGTTGCCGGTTTAAATATGGATAATGGCTGCTTAGCCATTATCCATATTTAATGGATAATGGCTAAGCATTTATCCTTGCAAAAAGGGATGGCAGCATTTGCTATTGGCATACTACCGATGATGGCTAACCAGCAAATAAACTTGTCACAATTCTCCTGGTTTCGTGGATACTGCTTCGTATGCCTACCAGTACATTGTATCTCACCTAATCATGTCAGAATAAAAAAACTACTTGAACGAATTAAGGGCAATGTTGACTGTGCTTAATAAACGAAAAGACAGTTGGATATGTTTCCTGCCACTGCCTCTCGCTATGAGAATGAGGCATGTAACCTCTGCGAAAGTTCATCTTTCTTTAGATAACCTGAAAACGATCTCATTCGAGAAGAATTTATTGATTGATAGTGTATATCTTAAAGTCCCTGATGAAGGGATGAATTTTAAGGTAGATGTGCAGCAGTGGATGGAATAATGGGATCAAGCGAACCATGTGGATGCTACTTCTTGCTAATAATACTAAGGTTACATCGGCGACCAGAAAAAAAGAATGAAGACTGCATTTTACGGCAACAAACGGCCCCTACAATTGGCAGAATGGTTTTTGCTTCCAATTCTAATTAACTCTAATTAATCTAACTAATGAATCTCTTAAATTGTCTTTCATTTAGACTTTTATGTATATTATACATATTTTTGATATTAATAAACATCGTTTCCCAAAAATTTCATGGTGGTGCATTTTTAATTGCAGGCAGTATATAATTTTCTAGCAATCAGACTTCAGACAAACATAAAAAGATATTATAGATGGAATCAAAAGTATTTAGGACAATACACTAATTCATTGTTTACGTTCCTAAGTTTCAAAAAGAATTTGTACCTCAAAACTACAAAAACCCTCATTATTCTACTGCACGTTCAGAAAGAAAAACCACGTTTAATTGCCCACATAAACAGGCACACCTAATTAACTTTGAAAACTTTCACGGGTCAAACAAAGAACTAGTTGGCGTCCTTTTGGGGGAATAGAAGAGTGCTCGACTGGCTTTTGTTTTTGATATGCGGGTGTAAAACAATCGAGCGTCGCCTCCGTAATTAGTAGAGGAGGTGGTTTAACCCTTTCGTTGCGTACCGAAACCTAGTTTCTCACATGACGATGATCGCGTGATAAAACAAAGGACTATCGTTACCTATCACGGCCCATCGCCAATTCTGTGGTATCTTTTTCATCTCTCTATTTGTGGGATAACTTTATCGGGATTTTATTTACTGTTTGCGTCGATAATAACTGTGCCAACAATTACTATAGGAACAGTTGAAGTTTGTACGTATATACAACGGGTACTTAATCAAGACAGCTTTGAAACCCACTCCCGAATGACAAAAAACAGAAGTGAAAATCGCCGTTCATTTTTGCTGACGTTGATATTCCATTCCCAATAAAAGCCGAGGTTTACAAATTTTCTTACAGGTATGCACTTGCCATGGTTTTGTTTTAGTTATGGTAATAAAATATTGCTTCACATTGTCAAGAGTGCCAGCACACCGAAAAAAAAACACAAAACTCCGGCGTGTATGTCCAAAAAGCTTGCTTTGCTCAAAAATAATAAAAGTATTGGCCGACATACCACGAAACAGAAAGTATATTGAAAACTTAGCGGCAAAAGGAGGTGAGAGTGTTAGTTAATAAGTAATATAAATAAAAAAAAAACGAAAAACCAAAATTGTGGTAATCAGTAAGAAAACTAAAAATATGTTAAACTAAAGAAAATAAAAGGAAAATAAAATGAAATAAATTTAAAAAAGAATAAACAATGAAATGAGTTTTTTTTTGCTATATATTGTTTAGAAGGGTATGTTGAGGATTCACTTTTACATATGCAAAAGTAAATGCCAATTTTGTGTTCTTCATGTTTTGGAAAGTTAAGAACAAATAGCAAAACCTATCAAGTTTTTATATATATATTTAAATAATTCTTGATAAATACCTGTTAAATAAATAAAATAAATAAAAAACTTCATTTTCTACAGTTGCACAATTTTGAACGACAAAAAGAACATCTTCGCTCTAAAATATTTGCATACAAGTCAGATTTATTGATATGATGTTCATACGCCATTGGGTTCTCATATCTACAATAACGTGCTTAAAGTGAAAGGAATATTCAATAAAATAAAAAACACGTTGAGTGTATATGAATATATGTATACAGTATGTTTCGCATTAATCCCAGGATGATATTGTACTTTTTTTTAATGGCATTCCTTTCTTTTTATCACATTTTACTACAATACGTTTCTAAAAGTTTAAAGCGGATCAGAACAGAAAGAATATTTCAAATTTAGGAAAGTTTAATAATGTTTGCCTTTGGTTTTTTATAGAAACAAATATTTAATGAGAATAATAGAACTATTTTCAATGTTAAATGATGTTAAGAACATGTCCATATAAGATAAAATTGCAAAAATTCTAATGCCCAAAATTTAAATCATAGGTAAATATTTGGATTACAAAAGTGGCAGTACCTAATTGGGAAAACGGAATTACTTTTTTAATAAAAATGTGATTTACTTGAACGAAGATGCAAGGAGTTTAGTTATTTCATCAAGACAGCTTTGAAATCCATTCGAATAACGAAGAATCAGAATTAAAATTCACCCCTCATTCTTGGTATAAAACTTTAATTAATTTTAATTTCTCAAACTAATAAAACTATAAAGTTGTTTAGAAAAAGCCAAAAGATTTTTTTTCTCTTTTCTATGCGATATTCTCTCTGCACAAGCAGAACAGTATTGGAGGAGAATGGCTTGTAAGTGAAGTAATCTTAAAATGAGACAAAGATTTATTACGTGAAGATGGAGTACGCTAGAACCCCGCAAACCTTTACTTTAATATAGAGACAAAAATGAGTGGAATTTGATATCCATTTTGATTCCACGTTTTCTTTCAAAAATTAAGTCTTTGTAAGAAATTAAGTTGTTCACTAATTATGAAATATAACACAGAATTGGCATTGAATTTAGCATAAAACCTTAAGAACTACGCTACTTTAATACGTATAATAAAAAAATTGTCACCTTTCAAACACTGGTGAATCTTTTTCAGAAATATTATCAATTAGTTGAAAAGGAAATCATTTTAATAAAAACGTTTATTAGGAGCAGTTAAAAGTATGTAACACTGTGTATAACACATGTATCTATTTTTTACCACCTACTACTACCAGAGGACGAGCGCGAATGTAATGTGTAATCCAAGGCGAATGTAAGCGGTGTGGACGGGTATTTCTGGTGACTGTTGCAACGCACTATCGAAGGAACAATTCGTTGCAGTGTGAATGGAAAGTTGAAGTGTGCAAATAGGCTGACAAACTTGTTAAAATGGGTGAATGGAATAACGGAAAACACATTAATACTAGTAGAATAGACACTTGGCACTTGCATTAAATGAATGATAATGACCACTATTATGGAATAAATGGGATTTATTCCATAACAGCGGAGCCCAAATAACAGATGCGTATTCTAACTTGGAACGAACACAGACATAGTAAAGTGGCATAATCGCTTCAATGTTTGTAAAGATTTTCACATTTCTAAGTATAAAACTCAAGACTCGGAAAGAAGCTGATGAAATGTTATTTAAATGCATTTAGAATCAAAGGTAACACCCAAGTCATTAATAGAGGAACATCGTGGAATACTTTCACCGTTGAAATGGCAGTTAAAAGTAATTGGGTTGAGCCTGCGCGTGTAAGTAACAACATTGCATTTAGAGATGTTAACACATAAGTTATTAGTATCGCACCAGGTTTGGAAAAGGTCGATTTGTTGTTGTAAATTGACGCATTCATTTGCATAACTAATCTTAAATTAGATAAATTTATAGATCATCCGCAAAAAGAAGTTTATTACCGGTTAAGTGAGACCAAAGATTATTAATAAAAATTAAAAATAGCAAACGACCAAGGTTGCCACCTTGCGGAACATCTGAATTAGCAATGAAGAACTGAGAGCGATGACCCTTATAGGAAACACATTATTTCCGGGTCGAGAAAAATGACAGGCGAAGTGAAACCCATATTAAACAGTTCGGTCAGTAAGATTTTATGATCTATACGGTTAAAGGCCTTATCTAGGCAAAATCAGTGTAGATGACGTCGACTTGTTCACTATTATCCATTTTCTGGGATACAAAGTAGGATAAGATGGCTAAGTTAGTTATCGTGAATCGATTTATGACAAACGTGTTGATCGTTAGATAGAGAAAGTTTGAATTGTGGATAAATATACAGTGACCGGCATAAATATTGCAACATATGGGAAATTTTTTTATTGTTGAAATATAGTAAAACTTTTTTGGGGGGATAGGTTGTGCATGTCTAGAAACCCCAAAATTTATTTTGACACACGTCACGTGACCACTGACATGGCGGTAAATTTAAAAAATATGCTGTGAATCTGCGAAAAGTGAGGTTAGATGACATGATATCCAAAAAAGTTATTTGAAAAAGTTGCTTAGAATTCAATTTTGGGGCTGTATGCAAATTTTTGTAAACATATTTAAAAAAAAAAATTCAGAATATTTGCAAATATTGTTTCATTGAATTACATATTTCCATTTTTTTCGCTCTTAGCAGCTCAACTGCAGTACTATTTCCAAATTTGGTTGATACTCAAACAGTTTTGTCAATTTTTGCATAATTAAGATAGCGAAAACTGAAAAGTACGTTTTCAGTGTGACAATTGTTGTTGCAAGGGACTGTATCTAGTAGTAATAAATAAAAATTTACAAACATTTTCTCTCTAAACCACTTAGCAGACATTACTTTTAGTGAAAATTACTATATTTCTTGTTTGTTTTCGGCATTAAAGGAGTTATCTAACCTCACTTTTTGCAGATTCACGACATATTTTTTAAATTTACCGCCATATTAGTGGTCACGTGACGTGTGTCAAAATAAATTTTGGGGTTTCTAGACATGCACAACCTATTCCCCCAAAAAAGTTTTAGTATATTTTAACAACAACAAAAAATCCCATATGTTGCAATATTTATGCCGGTCACTGTATATGTACAAAGACTTTGGCAACATTATTTACAATAGCAATAGATCTGTAATTTTCTACAACTGAAGTGTCACCCTTCTTGTGAATTGGGATTACTCTCATTGTTTCCAGCAGTTAGGAAAAATCGATGTTGTTAGCGAAAATTAAATATGTAATGAAGAGGTGTAGTGAATATTTGCGCACAGTAAATTTTAAATCAGTTGGGATACGCCTGAGGATGTCCTCTTAGGGACGAAACCAGTCGCTTGTTTTTTTATTAAAGAATCTGAGGAATCAGACCTAGTTGACATAAATTTAAAAAGGTATTTGACAACAAAATCATGTCATGTATATATTTCAATGATTTTTATCCGCTAACTACTTGAAGTAATCATATAGTTTTGGATTATGTTAAGCTACATGGTAATAAAAACAACCCTAAGTTTTTTAGGGGAAATAGGAAATAACTGTTTATCTGAAAATTACTTAATTTTATGAAATCTGACATTACCTCCTTAAAATTAATCCTTTTCATCTAAATGATATTATTTCATGAGGAAGATATTACGCAGTTTTCCGTTAATTTTAACTGGGTTAAGTATTAAGTATTTTCAGTTTTATGATGGAAATGATGAAGCAAACAAATATGTAAGAAACAAAAGAATGTTAAAAACGAACGAATACATAAATAATAGGTAAGAAAAGAAAAATAAACAAAAACAAAAATGATTCCATCCATCATCTCCTTACCGGCACTGGTTCTGGATTTGTTTCGAGGTTTATTTGGCGATTGCCCCCCTTGCCCGGCCAAATGCTGTTTAGCGGCCTGGTGCGTCGAAAAAGCGTTCCCATGAATACCGTGACCACCGTACGTCGATCCGTACGAACTTTCAAAGTTACCATTAAACATGCCCGACGAGCCTCCATCATAGTCACTACCTTCGCGTTGTTTGCTGTTCGCAGCGGCCGCGGCCGCCGCCGCCGCCGCCGCGCTCACCGCCGTCGGTTTCACGTCCAGCGCGCAGCTCTGCGGACTCTCGTGCATGAAGGCGCCCATCGCGGCCGCCACGGCGCTCTGGTATTCGGGGCCGCCGTTCGGCGCCACCGAATCGGGCGTGCTGTCCTTAGGCGGCGTGGGCGGGAACGAGAAGAGGTTGTGCGGTTGCGTCGGCCCCGAGGACGGTGACTGTGACTTGTCCGGATCCGAGCCGGCGAAGGGCACCCACGGACCGGAGTGCGTCAGGGGCTTCGTGCCGTCCGACAGCCAGGGGATGGGCGCGTGAAAGTGGGGCCTACATACTTGACTCGAAGACATCCTCGACGCTGAAACGTGAAAGATATATTAATTATTTGGAGAAATACCAATATCCTTCTATACACTAAGAAATATATACAGGGTGGCAAATTAGTTAAGTTCGATATATGGGTCATTCCATATCAACCGGAACACCTAAAAAATTTGATGTTTTGGATTCTTTTTATATTTTAAATTTGAAGTCTTTGCCTAAAATTAGAAGACCCGTATTTTTTTCTAAAGCTCTACAGTATCTATTTACAAAGATATTTGCGAACAAAGTTTGCAAAATCAATAAAATAATTGCATATAATAAGTCATATTGTTTGGCTGTGCATAAATTAAAAGAGTAAAACTAAATACGTATAAATCGTGGTTTATTCTAAAGTTCAAATTATACATTTTCATTTAATAATGCCTAAATTAGCTTGTAATTCATTATGACCCTCTTTTTCTCCTGTTAAATAAAATAATGTCTTTTTTCTTGATGTTTGATTAGACCGCTCAACTTTTTTGTCTATACATTGGTGGTTGTCATTAAACAAACTAATCCTTAACATGAAAAAAAAAAAATTTAAAAATAGTAATAAATATAGATTAAACGGTTTATTTTTAAACACCATTTTCTCCACATTTGTATTTTCAACTACGGCTTTAGGAATCACTTTTGACAAAAATTTCAGTTGGAGTACCCATGTTGATAATATATGTAATCCTTTTTCCTGCGTATGCTATGAATTACCTAACTTATGTAGGTCTGGCAGTTAATACTACAAGTCCTAAAAACCTTCTATTTTTCCCATTTTTATTCTCGAATAAAATATGGGCTTATTCACTGGGGCAATTCTTCCGATGCTCAAAGTATGTGTCTTCATAAGAGAGTTATTAGAGCAATTATGGCTAGGTTGGCATGAATCTTGTCGCTTGTATTTAAAAAAAAACAATCAACTTTTAACTTTTTATTATTTGCATATTTTCAAATTTTCACATTTTGATGTCACCACCAATCATTCGCATGACACTAAATATCAAACACTTTTGCTACCACCCTCACACAGTTCCACTTTTATTTCAAAAGAAATTGGATGTTATGGGCTTTAAGCTATGCAATAAACTTCTAGTTTGAAATTAAGTCCGTTGCACACTATTCTAGTTTTAGATTGCCGGTCGTGACTTATTTGCTAAGTCTAAGTTGCTATTCATGTAATGAATTTCTTATTTCCTGATTTCTTTTTGTAATAATAACCATATTTAGTTTTATGTATTACTTTATTCTTTTTTACTGACTTTTTTCTAATCATTTATTACTATGGTATTATGCCGATGTCGTAAATCACAGAGGATATTTAATTTTAAATGTTGTTTTAAAATGTTTGTTTTAATAGTATTTTAAATTTATGTGAATTATTAATCAATTAGTAAATATTTGGACATTTAAATTCTACATGACTAATTTAGACTTTACATATAACATTTTATAAAAATTGACAGTACCATCAACACTAAAATTATCAGCTTAAAAAAGAGCTTATATAAAAATCACTGCAGAAGAGTTTAATAAAAATAAAGTTGAAACGTTTGTGTACAAAAATGTGTTTTGATCAAAACTGTTAATAATTAAAGTCAGTCGAAATTCAAAAAAAAGGAATTGTTGGATTTAAAGTATCACGGCTACAAAAAATAGAAGTTCTACTAATTTTTAAGAAGTTCTTCGAATTAATAGCATCTGCCGATATCATCCAAAATCCTTCAATATTTATATATTTTTGTTGCAGAAACCGATAAATAAACCTCCAAACTTAAAAAAGTCATACTTATTTTTTTGTCACAACTTCCAATGTCCTACAAAATAATGCTAAACTTAATAAAATAGTTGACATAATAAAAACGTTTCATAATCATAATGGTTTTCAACAAAAAATTACTACAATTTAGTATTTGTAAAACGAATTTTACTTTTTTACTTATAGTTTTACCGTTTAATATTTAACTTACTTAACTTTTTCAGAAAAATTCAATTTAAGACAAAACAGAAAAAATTAAAAATATATTAAAAAATAATAATTACCCACACAATTTCATAAATAAACACATATAAAAAAGAATTATACGTTTGGCAGAGAGGGAAAAAAATGAAAATAATAAAACCAAAGAAAAAAATGAAATATAGCAATATCCCACAATTATCAAAAAATTTACAAAAGTTATTGAAACAATATAAACATACACACAGCCCATAAATCAAATAATTCAAACAGCTCACAAATTCGAAGTAATAAACAAACTAATACAATTTACAAAATAAAATGTTAAGATTGCGAATGTATTATTGGACAAAGTAAACAATATTTAGAGAAAAGAATTTACGCAGACAAATATAGTATAAAAACAAATTCATACAATGCAACTGCTTTAACAAAACATGCAATAGACAAAGGACATACATTTAATTTTGATGAAACAAAGATTTTAAATACTGAAAACAATTATCAAAAGAGACTTTTTAAAGAAATGTGGAAAATAAAAAGTCTCAAACAAACCATTAATGACAAATGTGACATTAACAATTTAAGTAGCATATACAACAACCTTATTAGTAAACATAAAACCAAATCAATTACGCTAACACCCAAATAAATTAAAATGGTTAACAAAACCAAATAAACATACATTGTAAAACGGTAAAATTCATAAATTGTTGTTTAGAACTGTAAATATAAAATCCATGCACGATGTTTTCAAACGAAAGCAAACCCAAAAAAAACAAAAAATGCAAAGAGTGTAAAAAGAATCTGTAGGATATTAACAAAATAAGATGTTATTTGTGTGTTAGCGTATGTATTTGTAATGTATATATATGTTTGAAAACTCAAATTGAAATATTTTCATTTTATACAAATGTAATGTGACCTACAAGGTGAAAGATGTTAATTTCATAATAAAATTAAAAACATAAATGTGTAAAAAAATAAGGTAAGATACAAAAAAAATATATATACATAACATTAACTATAATTAAGATAAAAAAAAATGTTTTTATAGGTTTGAAAATGATTCACATACGAATCGAAACATAACCAAATAAAATGTAATGTAGAACAACAACATGTTTTTTACAGATACCGTTACACCAAAAAAAAAAAGAATATGTTAAAGTTAAAAATTACTACGTAGGCGCAAATTACAAACTAAGGGCTCTTTCAGACGAGGCGATTAGTTGATTCCACTAGTTGAACGGACGATTGTCAAGGAGTATACTGATATGTGAACCCTTTCATACGGAGTCAACTTGTCCGCTTCGGCGGCTTCAATAGGTCTTCAATGAATTGTCATTGAAGACCTATTGAAGCCAGTTAATTGTAACTGATTGAGAATAAACCAGGCAACTTAGTTGAATCAACTAAACCGTCTTGTCTGAAACAGGATTAAGAGATATAAATTTGTAGTGTGAATCCTATTTGAATCATAACGCAGAACAAAAGTTATTGAAAACGTAAATTCGTCTCATTTTTTCTCCTTCTTCACTTCCACCTTAATTTTTGTTTCCAGGAACAACGGTGGACTACTATGAAAAAGAAGTGGAGAAAGCTAAAGGACAAGAACAAAGAGAGTCTCATCGTTTTACACCTCTTCTTGACATTGTTGAAGAAATAAACTTTTGTTTAACGATATCATGATTTCCGTTTCAAACACAACCACTACTACTTAGTTACTATAATTATTATAGTTTTAGCACTACTGATTATAAAATTTGCTGTAGCTACTTTTTAATCTATTTTCCTCAGTGTTTCAGCAATTGTCCTTTAAGTTCATCTTTGTTTTAATAGTAAACTTGATTGAAGCACGTCATGTGTGTAATTAACAAGTAGTGTATACTTGAAAATTGATGAAATGCTGTTTGGAAAAGTTTGTACATATAATAGTTATTCCAAAATATCTATGGATAATAAATCTGGGTGTTCACTTTTACCTACAATAACTCCCCATAAAGGAAACAATTCTCCCTCATGTTTGGCACAAAAGCCAATACTCAACAGCCCCTCATTTTCTTCCTATGTATACGCGCACACCCATGTAAGTGTATTCAACCCACCCTGGCTGGAAGTCTATAATGGTGAAGCGGAGGGTTAACTTACAACTTACACGCATGTACAAATATAGGTAGGTGGTGTCCCTCCAGGGGGCATTGCGGCACAAACACATATATACTAACGCGTAGAGGTGATACAACCATAGGGTGCACAGGAAAATCCGTTATGTCATACATATATGTACGATATATACATACTGCGCGTGCAACTTTCGGGATTTCAGGGAAGGGAAGGAACTCCGGTTGGCACCTGGCACGGCCATGTTTTCCTATGCCAGCGATGGCCGACTCTCACCCCGTTATCTACAGATCCCATCTACGATTAAGGGGACCAGATTAGCGGGCAGGATTCTAACGGACTTCCGCAGATGGCCAGCCGTCAGCGAAAGGCGACCCTTTTGTGCGCGCAAGTATAATTGTGCGCGTATTTGTCCATTGTATCGCGTGTATACGTCGTCTCTATCGTTTGGGTTGTATTCGTGTAGAGCAATGGAAGAATCGTCTTTAATTATTTTTTTTTGTCGTTAATGACATGTATACACAATACAACCATGCGCATTTCCTGTTGTTCTTGCATTCATGCAGAGCGTTTTGTTAGCCACGATGCTTGGTATATTCCAGATTTTAAATTGATTTGTTTTGTTTAAATCCAAACACATACATTTCAGGAACTAATTAAGCTACAAATTAAGTACTAACAAAATTTCTAGATTTTAGAGGAGTATTTATTTAAATAAGGATTCTAAAATATTGTTATTCTTGATGTCTTTTAAGGTATACGCATAGCATAGCACAAGTATATAGGAAACCAAACATCAGAATTAACTCAAATTTTGTACCTGCAAATTATTCAAAGTAAACTACATTTCTAAAAAAACAAAAAACGCAATGCCGCTTCTACCAATCCAAGTAACAACTCTTTTACTTTTAATATAAACGTAACGGCCTGTATCTTTTCATATTATTAGGTTCCCTACTAAATTTTGTACAACTTTCCCATATACTCCCCTAAAAGCGTTTTCAAGGTAAAAATTAACTTTTAATTTATTTATTTTTTGGGAAACTCCAACCCTTACAGAAGTACGAATTTCTTCGCTGCTTATAATGACTAAAGGTGTAATTTTTAAATAGTGTATGCAATAGCTCAACGATGCCTTGAACTAACTTGGGGCGACATATAGTAAGTAACATATACAAAGCGTTTCATAAGCTACATTCACAGGTATGCATGAAAAAGTATATTTAAATTATTTCTTTTTGAAATGGAATATACCTTATATTAGTCGCCCTTTGCAGAGCCTGATAAATCTGCTTTTCATAAATGTGTAGTGTCCTATACCTACCTTCGCAATTTTCAGTTATAAGTATTCTTTTTTTAAATACAACTTTTCCTGATTTAATTTTATAATGTAGGATATGAATATTTGACAGCCATATGTACAACAGCGACACTTTCTAATTGTATGACCTATAGCATACAACAGAGCCTCTATGTGTAGCATGGATAGTAGACGGCTTATGCATTAACTGTCGTCTTCGAAATATATAAACACAGATGTGCGGTCTCTGTGTTTTTTTTTTATAGTAAATCTACTTTAAATGTAAAGAAGAAGGCAGTACGTAAACATAGAAAAACATTGAATTTATAAAATAGAGGCAAATAAATACATCAAAATATTGCAACATATGGGTTTTTTTTATTATTAAAATATTCCATTTTTCTTAGGGGGGATAGGTTGTGAAAGTTTGGGAACCCCAAAATTTATTTTGACATACGTCACGTGACCACTACTATGGCGGTAAATTTAAAAAATAGGTTATGAATTTCTAAAAGTGAGATTAGATGACATGATATCCAAAAAAGTTATTTGAAAAAGTTGCTTGGAATTCAATTCTAAGGCTGTGTGCAACTTTTTGTGAAGATATTTGAAAAAAAAAAATTAAAATCACAATATTTCCAAATATTGTTTAATTGAATTACATATTTCCATTTTTCTCGATTTTAGCAGCTCAACAGTAGTAATATTACTAAATCTGGTTGACACGCAAACAATTTTATCAATTTTTGCATAATTAACAGAGCGAAAACTGAAAAGTACAATTTAGTTACGACAATTGTTGCTGCAAAGGACTATATATTGTACTAATAAATGAAAGCTCACAAACTTTTGCATTCTAAACTACTTAGCAAACATGATCTTTATTGAAAATTATAATACCTTTTTTTTTGTTTTGTAACACTACATGCGCCCATCGAAAGTATTAACGTAACTTTTAAAATTAGAGAACAAGGAATAATAAACAGTAGGTAAAAAGAAGTATTAGTATTTACTCATTCACTAAAAAATTAAAATTGTTTACCACATTATTTTGTCGGTTTTAATTTCAAAGTCTACCTTACTTATAAGAAACAGAACGACATATGTGCCTAACAAGTTGTTCATTACTATTAGCTATTGTTTAAATGTTTTTGCTTAATAAGCATTCATATCATTAGCCAAAAGTATCTTATTATTAATCATTTACTTTTATTGAGTTTCATAGACATTAAACTATTCTTATTTTACCTACTATTTATTATTCCCTTGTTCTCTAATTTCAAACCCTACTTATTCTACGGTGCGCGCATGTAGAGTTATGAGTTATTAGTTTCAGACAAACGGTTTCCACTTTAAAGCAGAAAACAAAAAGCTGTTATAATTTTCAATAAAAGCAATGTTTATTAAATGGTTCAAAAAAAAAATGTTTGTAAAATTTTATTTATTACTTCTAGATACAGTCCCTTGCAACAACAACTGTCATACTGAAAGCGTACTTTTCAGTTTTCATTGTGTTAATTACGTAAAAATTGACACAATTATTTGAGTAGCAACCAGATTTAGAAATATTATTGTAGTTCAGCTGCTAAAAAAAAAATGAAATATGTAATTTAATTAATCAGGATTTGGAAAATTGTGATTTTTAAATCTTTACAAAACTATAAAAAGTTTTTCCGGGCTGTTGAGCCGTGGTCTTGTGGAATTACTTTCGTACGTTTCGTTCACAACTGCAGTGAACATCTTTAGCGGTGAGGTCGAAGTTTGCTTCGTGATGGCTCGTCGTTTAGTGATCCGACTCTAGGGTCATCATTATTTTCCTAGAGTTAGTCCGTATGGGCTATAAACTAGTGAGGTTTAGTTATCTTTACAAAAAAATTGCATACAGCCTCAGAATTGAATTCTAAACAACTTTTTCAAATAACTTTTTTCGATATCATGTCATCTAACCTTACTTTTTGGAGATCCACAGCATATTTTTCAAATTTACCATCATTCTAGTGGTCAATTAATTTTTTTATATACTCACTTCTTCCAATCCACAATACTGCGTGAAATCCCACATATGTATACGCAGCACCTACGTGACTTACCGCTATATCAATAATCCGTATTTCTTTCGCTGGCAGTAGAAAACATAAAATTCCACATTTTTCCCATTTCATCGGCTATCCCGCGTGTCGTTCGCAACCCGGATCGATCCGCGTCGCATAATTCGACCGTTAACGACCGGGGGCGGTTCTGCAGGACCTTCCCGCATAAACGTCCCCGTAATTATATTAAAAGTGGATCTACAACGGCGCCTAACGCGCCGTGTAGCATCGCTGGCGACGTCTTGATTCGACGGCGCTAGCGACGCTGCGTAAATTAGTCGAAATTTATTCACCAGGTGTCGTCGTCGGCGATACCATTATTCCGTGTTTTTGACGCGTTCCTCACAAACTCCACCCCTCCTGCCGTCGCACACCGACCGAAATTGAAATTCTACAAGACGCCGACGTTTATATTACGCATAAATTCGTGCGGCGTACATGTTTGAAATAATTTGGAGTCCCCTTGGTGTTTCTATATATGTTTGTATATGTAGGTATTGTAATAATAAAAAGAACTATCCTTATATTGTTTGCGTTTTCTTGAAAAAAAAATTAAATTAACAATAATAAAATAATATTTAATTAATTTCGCTTTATTAATAAAACTCTGATTTTTTTTATTTTTATTTCATTTATTTAGGTTTCTACAACAACGGGATGGACCCAGAAAAGTTGTAGCCTAAGTACACATAGAAGAGAAAAGAAAAAATAAAGACCACACAAGTGATCGATCAACAAGTAATTAACATCATGTAGAACGTAACATTGAAGCAGGTTATGGATGAAAATATTATTATAGTTAATTTTACTAAAGTTGATCAAATAAGCTGCGGATAATTTGAGTTTTGAAGGAAGTTAAACTACAGTTAAATATATCAAGAGAGTTGAAAATATTGAGTTGCTTATTGTAAGTGCGCATGGGTCTATTAATAGGAGAGTTCTGAAAGGAGTTGGTATGACACTAAAGCAAATGAAACAAAACAACGTTACGGGTATGACGAAGAGGAACACGAAAGGGAATCAAGGAAACCTGGTTAGGGCACTCAATACTGTTATTAAGTAGTTTGTGCAGTAATACTAAATCTGACAGTAAGCACTTACTCAATGGCAGAATGCCAAAATGCTTACATGTGTCAAGTAATTATCAAAAAATTGGCTTGACTTATGACATAGAAATCTAATAAACTTTCGCTGGGCGGATTCAAGCATGCTAATATAGACGGCATACTGCGGACTCCACACAACAGACGCATAACAAATAATCGAGTTTATATGCAAAATAGAGAGATCTGAGGCACGCAAAGGAAGACAAATTTCTGGATATCCTATAATAAAACCAAGTAATTTGGTACATTTACTAACGATATATTGCACGTGGTCACAATATACCAGTGTAGTATACAGCATGACACCCAGATCTTTTGAATCTGTGTAAAATTGCATTTATTGAAATTTAAAAAGCTTTTATTTTCTAGACAGTAGTCACACAATCCATTACCGACTGTACAGGTTTAAATATCTTTAAATCATCAGCATATTGAGGAAAACGCGAGTTTTTGAAGCACTCGGATATATCATTCGATATACAGGTTAAAAAGTAAAGGACCCAAATCGGATGCATGCAGGACACCTAATATGATAACCACCGTCCTAGACGTGTAGCCATCCAATTTGACAAATTGGGACCTGCTAGATATGTAAGACTGCACCCCCAACCTTAACAATTTATTTATAAGAGTTTGATGATCTATTTTGTCGAAAGCTTTGCTGTAATCCGTATAAATTGTGTCCACCTGTATTTTATTATAAAGGTTATGTAAAATATAATAATAATAATAATAATAATATCAATTTATTGGCATTATACAAATTATACCTATGTATATACATATCATACTCATATATGCCAAAAAGGCTAAATCATCGTAAGATGCTCTTCCTTTAACCTCCAATCAGTTATGACGTCCAGATTTTCACATTGTAATGTTGGCCAAAAGTTTAGTTTATGCACTTGATACTCATCCAATTTATACTTCGTTTCATTTTTCGAAGACCCAAGTAATTTTAAACGTCCTCCTGTCACTTTGACAGATGAAATAATGTTAATAATATAGTGAGTAAACGTGAGGAGTTTCGTTACGGTGGACCTACGAGGATAAAAAATCATGTTGTTCAGCACCAATGAATGGTTTAAGCTCATTAAAGACTATTTTATAAATAATTGATTCGAAAACCTTATCCGAAATGCACAAAATGGAAATAGGGCGGTAGTTCTCTCAACTGAGGTCCTGTCACCACTTTTATAAATCGGGCACGCTTTCATAAGGATGAAAAACAGCCTATGCCCAGAGACATATTATAGATTATAAAAAGTGGCTTCGCTAAATAATCGCAACATGTACGTAAAATACATGCAGGGATCCCATCGGGACCAGCACTCTTCCGCACGTCCAACCCGCACAATTTAGAACAAATCAAACTATAGAAAATAACAATACAACGACTACAGGTGGGAGCATTATTAATTCGACCGTTTATAAAGGCAGAAGAAAAGTAATCATTAAAAGGATGCGATCAGCAGTTATGTGACCTAGTAGCATATTTTTAGGTACAGTAGTGATGTTCTGATATGCGTAGTTTATCTCGTAATTCATTACGATGGGATTCCTTTGGTGTTTAGAATTCTGTATTCACTGCTATATGTTTAAGTTGCTGTAAGGATCTTACTGTGTTTTTTTCTTTTAAAAATTAGTGCGCTTATAAAAAAAAAAAAACAAAGTCTCGGTATTTTCTAACCAAAAAATTATAAAATAATTTGTTAAATCATACATTATATAGGTAGTAATCTTTATCAAATTCCTGCAAAACTTCAAATATGCGTACTATTTAAAACAACAAATGCTTTCGCCATTAGAAATATATTTGTTGGTCATCCCTACAGTTGAAGAAATTATTTGGTGGCTTTTCAGAAAGGAAATTTCTACAATAACTACTAAATAGTCAAATATATGAAAATTAGTAATGTCCTGGCGCACAGACGAAAGTTGACCACTTTAGTTTTTATAATTGTTTTAAGTGTTGTTCTAATTTCCTTGGTAATTCATAAATTGATTTGTCTTTGATAACATTGTTTTGGTTAAAAATATAAAAGATGAAGTAACCCTATCAAACCTATCAAACTAGGTTTATTTTTGATAACTAAAATAAAATGTTGATGCTTTTATTATTATTGTATTATAACTGAAAATAAATGTTTACAAGGAGATTGTATCTCAGTAAATGCAAAGGTACGCTTCGCCTGTATATATTTAGATATTCTATCATAATGGGAGAGAAATAAACTTCACTACCATAATTGTATGGTATCTGCCTCTAGTTTGCTTTATTTCTGAAAATATTATTATAATACAATCAAATATCGATAAAATCGACAAAAAAGCAACTAAAAAAAAGCACAACAATGGTGGCAGTTGAACGAACAATTCCGAATTATACGCTTTTTGTTTTTGATTTGTTTCCACGCACACGTTGATTCGGAAAAAAAGCAGATTGCGTATGTATTCAGATGCTATCGGCTTTTGTTTCCTTCCTGTATGCCGGCCGCATACAGCGAATGTGCTCGCGTTACCTTGTTATTATAAATAAATAATGATGCTCGGTCAAATAGGGACGATGGGCCAATGAGCGTACATTACGGCATGAGCATACATTTCTATAAAATCCTTTTTTTTTCGAAGAACAAATAGTCAATTTGTTGTTTTATCTAGCGTAAAATATAAATATAGGTATAAATATACGTCACAGTGTATATAGATTCGATGTTATAGTGTGGAAAAGTAGATTATTACAAAAATTGCGGCTTATTCTCACTGAGCTTAAATAAAAATACGGCTAGGCAACGTCCTTGTTTAAAACATTTCGTTTCATTTTCGATTAACACAAAGAACGCTGTCTACTTACCAACAAAAATTAATAGGGTAATTAACAATTGAATCACGTAACAATACTGTGCTACCTGTATTCAATTATTGGTTGGTATACGAGAGTTAATGCAGCAATCATTAATGAACAAAGATAATATTATTGCTGTGTATGTGATGTCATTACACAATAGTTAGATTCAATCCTTGGGGGTATAGTTTTCAATGTAATAATTAATGTACGTAATTGTGAAATATGAAACCATAGATAAAATAAGATTAGGATGGCTATATTTGTATATTTTCCCTGCTTTTTATGTCTATTATGATTCTTTTTACCATAGTAGACACTCTCTACAAGTTTTGTCTTCTGAGTTAGATTTATCATATACTTCAGAGCAGCTTCTTAGTGGAGCTACCAGTCGATAAATTCTCAAAACCGAGTAGGAAAGATCTTAAAATAAATTACATGTGCATTCTCTCTCTGCACTCTGCACACTCAAAACCCTCAAGTTTTCTCAATTTCTCTGTTTTTTAAGTTACCTTCTGGCTTCAAATGCTTGCTCTTCGTGGCCCTCCTCGTTACATCCTTCCATAATCATCTTTGTTTTAACCATTCTAAGAAAGCATCTAAATCAATTTTGTCCTCTTTCTCCAATCTATTATTACTAAATTACTAGATACCTCCAAGATACTTCGAATGTCTCAATTCCTTTTTCCAATCATTTTCACCCGAACACTTCTTCTGAGGCAATCCATTTCAACTATTTTCAGCGTTCTGTTCACTTCAAATTCCGCTTCTGTATATACATACATTAGCATTGAATCAATTTATTTATCATTTCGACTTTTGTTTCCTAGCTGTGTTTTTATCCAACCATACTGCGTTAACTGCCTCTAACATCTTTCTACACTTTCCTATTTAATTCCCTCTTTTTTGTGCTTTTTTTTCCATTGACGGTAACTTTTCCTAGCGTTTAATACACTTCACTTGCTTAATGATTGAGCTGACATCTGGTATAATTTAGAATTTAGCATCCGACGTTAGTATTTCACATCAAGCCGTCGTAGAAAGGTTATGTTCTCGCAAATAGCGTATATGTAATACGCATAATAGTTGATTTTCTCAACTTTTACACAGACCTTACAAATTGCCTCTAATCGGTAAAAAATATGCGATTCAAATTGTAAGTTCACAATAACATGTTAAGAATAAAAATAGTGATAAAATGTGTTGCATGTTACATATCTGTAATCATCATCAAGCAAACTAAGTAAAATTTATGAATTTAGTTCACCTGATAATGTTAATATATTTGATTAATAGAAATTATAGCTTTACTTAGCATAAGTACTACAACACAAGCGCCAGTTACTTGTAGTAAAGGTTACGAATAAATAAATGGAATGAATATGTCTCAGGTTATATTTTGGTAAAAAAAAAAATATAATTTGCTTAAATCTAATTTGGTAGTCAGTGTAACAGTACCTAAAGGAGGCATGTGAACAGTGTAACGGTTTTTTTTCCACTTTTGTTTTAGCTCTCAGAAACGTTTCCAAAAAGAAATTCTGAAATATTATGGCCGATAAACTAACATACCACTCTAATTTTAAAATAACTATTTTTTTAATCAGAGATAAAAATGTGACAAGTATTGAAATAAAGCAATAATTATAACACTTGCAACACTGCCTCCAGATATATGGATTCATGTTACAATTCTCAAATGTACAACTTGATACAAAGTATCAAAGATATTGAAAAGGTTATAAAGATGCCAGAATTTTGTATAAAATAGTTTTCTTCGTCCAAAATAAAGTAAATGCTGAGAAAGACAGAAAACAATCTTTAATATAATTACAAGTATATATGATCTGTTAAAATTTAATGAAACCCTTTAGAATAATGAGATTCAAATTGTAACGGTGGATTATAATAAATGAAACATTATATTAAATAAAACATAATTGTTCTCTAGCTAAGAAGAGTCCAGTTTCTCCTAATTACCTCTTTTGCATAATTTTTCGGTACCTGCCGCAGCAGGTAGTGGGTAATTCCTGGTCAAATCATTAGTCAAATCGTTATATCTATGGACAGACTATAGTACTATTAATAGTATTAGATAATTCGATCGATAATATTCATCATCTGCATTTAATAAACTTATTTAGTAACGCAAATAGTTGTCGAAATACATACTTGTTTTTCCTGGTAAATATAAGAAAGAATCAGGAAAGTATTGAATATATAAAAGGAGAATAAAACAAGAAACTGTATCAATAAATTCTATCTCTTGTTCTTTAACCTCATGTAACAAATTGTAATTGAGGCTTATAAATTTATAATCAACGTTATTTCAAACTATTGGCATCGTAACTTAGTTTAAGGCAAGAATGTAAAATTAAGCGCTGAATAAATGATACAAAGATTCTTGAAGGTACATACATACCATAAACTCAAAGTGATAACACCATTCTTTCTCAGTATTATTGGGATAATCAACGTGTGCTAAAAGAATTTTCAAAACAACGATTGAAATAAATTATAGAAATATATGATCATTATCCCGGAGAAAAAATGTCAAAGGAATTCGCCAACACAAAATTAAAATCGCGATGGCTAGAGATTATTTTAAATTCCCTACCGTTACAGAAAAGTAATATACCACAACTTCCACGGCACGTCTTCGACTTTTAACAACCATCCGTTTACTTGCCCTCGCACATATCTATCGAAAGGCACGTCAGTTAACGCTTCAAAAGGCGTCCTGTTAAGACGAAAGGAACTCGATACTGCTCCGTCTACCAGAGCAAACGATTCTATACACACGTACAATTTAGTTAGTGTTTTAGCCAAGCAAACTATGTGATTTGCTTCACATGTTCAACATTAACCGACTCGATGTTCTCGACAATATAAAGTTTTATATCTATATTTAATACCGCTCCGAGATATTCTGGCCGTATGTAATTTTCGTTTGCCTTTGTTCTTGGTCGCTTATTTGCTTGATTTTATAGTAGGTGCCTCATTTTTAATGTATGTTATAGGTAAGCCGTAAAAGTTTATAATATAATACCGAAGAGGGATAAGAATAAAGAGTAAGTTTATTGTTGTTTAGCGCTACAGCGGTTAACACGCTCACCTTTCGTAAATCCCCGAAGGTGTAGATCCATTATTGTTTGCTATAAAAAATACTTCACATCCGTTGAAACACTGGTTATAATAGTAAGATCGCGGTAATATTCTAACAGACATCTGACCGCTTTTTAGGTTATTAACTCAAAAGAACTCTACTGGATCCTTTACGCAAGTTCTCTTATTAACATCCAATCCAATAATCCTTGCAACATAGGTGATTCTTTATGAGCATTAGTCAATTGCAGTGCAAAATAGATCTCAAGAACGATCATATCTAAATGCTGCATGTCTGTATCAAAACTATAAAGTACCGTGCTACTCCTCTCGTCATCAAGGAATGTATCCTCACAAGCAATCTTCTTCTATCTGGTTGACAAGAAAGAAAGATGGCGCTGCTAAATTATTACTTCTAAGGTATTCGAGTGTTTGGTAATGGAATTTTATTTGAATTTTTGTTTACTTCTTCAGGAAGCGTCACATCATTGCTACATGAGAAGTACGAGAAAAGTTAAAATGTTTGTTTAACATACAGGCTGCAGTAATAGTGCGTCTGGCATTTGGTATTTGGGCCGTAGTATAATGTTAAACTCTTAAAAGATGTTTATCTGATGAATCTACCATATTAATATTTGATAACCGCCCTTTTATTTATACTGAATATACAGCATTGTTGGAGTGAAAAAGGAAAAGCGCCATCTTTACGTAATTTTTGTAATGCATATTTGGAGTAGTAGTAGTCTAAAACATCTACATATATTACGTCATCAGAGAATAAAGATAACAGATTTTAAAACTAGTAACCCAGGTTACTTTATATTGCTGGTAAACATATATTTTTGTAATTTTCAACAAATGTTAATATTTAATGAATAATTTATAGTATTAGCGATATTTATTACTCACCTTGTTTACAATAAAGATATGTTTATGATTGGTAAACTGGTTTGTCATCTGCACATTATGTTCTAGTTAGACTAAAGATATTTTCTTAACAACGCAAACGTTTACGACACGATTTTGTCAGTGCAGTTCTCAAGTTACATTCTCTTAAAAAAATTAAAAATCACGAATCCCATAGAAAAACTGTATACGTCCAAACGCTTTGAAATTTAGGAATATTTTTTTTCTGTGAGGATTCGTTGAGATTGCCTCACGATGTCAGTAAATTGTTTTTATCATAACATTATACAGAATAGCTTCTATGGAGGTATTGGCTCTGTTATCTGCAAAACGATTTTTTCGATTTCATTAAACGAGATTCTATTGTATAACATAACTAATAATAAGTGGAGCAAAATTACATTCTATATCAATCCATATTAAATTTCTTTGTATCTATTTTTAGCAGTTTGTATAACAATCCAGAATAATCACAATTCCAGTTATATAAATAAAACTCATGTACACTTGAAGAAAAAAGTATCCGAACAATGCGAGCGGAAGCGAGTGAGACAGAAGATATCGGGTCCCTTCTATTACAAGGGGCCGATATTTTCTCACTTGCTTGCTCAAGCTTGAATCGTTCGGTTATTATTTTCTTCAAATCTACCAACCTAAAAGATGATCAAATGGGCGGTTAATAATAATATGAGAAAAATAGACTGAACAGCCTTCATTTTAAATAAAAATTATTTACTCTAATGATGATGGTAAATATGATTTTCACAGAGAGGGAATCAGTAAAAAACCCGTTTTAGATATATTCAGAAAAGAAGGTTTTTGAAAAACAAGCGACAAGGTTTTTTGTGTAAGACGCGAAAAAACAAAAGATTCTGTTGGTAGATGGAAATGAGTATTGAACAGAAAATCGTTTATATTTTTGTCATATTTGATACTACTAGTCTCACTGAACGGATTTTGGAAAAACTTTTTCAGCTTTGTAGCAGCGCTAAACTGTTATCAACAGATCACATTCATTAAAACATTCATTATAGGTCTATGTCAAGTGACAAAATTGGTATTCCTTACAACAATAACATATTTCATTAAGCCAATCAAGGGACCATTTCATTTTCAATGATTTTGGTTTTATTAATACAGTGAATGATTTATTACTCAATAAATTCCGTCCTTATTTAATAAAATCTTTTTCAATGATTTGATGAAATCGTTTATGGATCAATTTTAATGCATTATTTAATGTGAACAATGATTTGTATTCATTTTTTCAGGACCCATTTTTGATTCAGTGTAATTATTCAGGCGCATCATTCAAATTGTTCCCATTTGAGAATGTTAGCGAAATAAATGTAGATATGTGGCTAATTTGCTGCCAATATTTATTTTAGTTTTCACAAGTTTTGGAACTTGACGGATTTCCTATACTGTTTTTGCTACCTTATATTTCTTCTTATACTCAAATATTCACGTTTACGCGAACCGTATTTATTCGTCGTACGATCGCAGGCTAGGGCACACGTTATGCGAGCATTCGGACGACATTTTTATGGACGCTTCGGCTTTGAGATATAGCGCTATCGGTTTACCTTAACTTTTATGCGTTGAAAAGGAAACGGATCGTGTTTCAGAAGATCCCGCACGGAGTCCAACGCATGCACGAACATAACGCATACAAGTGTCGGTTAATCTGGATCCACTTCACAATGCTTGTGCAACGGATAATTTTGGCGAACAGGTGTAATTATCGTGTTGCAAAAAAAAATGAATAATTGCTTATTGATTGAAACTTCTTTTTACCGTTGTGTATTCGATATCTGGAAATGGTTGGTTTAAGGTGCACTCACAATCAGAAATAAATATATGCTTGGTCAATGCAAAATGCGTTGAACAAACAACACAACTGTTGTATTTATGTTCTAATTAAACACAGTAACCGGTTTCTTCGGCACCACTTTGGTTCGAGTCATCACAAAAACGGTAGCCCAATATTTGCACTGAATCAAGCGGATTTGAAATAATGAATGTATGTCGACACTACAAGTCAATTTTATATATGAAGCGGAGTTTGTCTGAGGACTGTCGATTTTATTAAAGCAAAGTTGGAATTAACACAACACATATAGTTCAACAAAATTATATAAACAACATAATATATAAAATATGTAGTTATTGTTTTCGAATATAGTTAAAATGTGCTAAGATTAGTTGTATAAATGTAAAAGGTTGAAAATAATAACTATTGTTATGCCGATATTTTCATTTTTATCCGCATACACGTATAATAAACAAGAAGGGTTTTCATTGCCATCGTTGTGGTAAAACGAAACTTAGTCTTGTAAATATTGCGCCATTCATTTTGTTAATTCAGAAGCAGTATACCAGTAATAACAGTGGACATGTTGATGGCTGAATAATCAACGTTAAACTTACGTTACGTGTTTACGCAAAACCAGCATGGTGTACCGACGCACACGCGTGCAACAATGCCGGAAAGGTGCACGAATAGAGTCGAAGGTGAAGTATTGATTTTACTTTCGTTCTGGGAAACGTATATGCATCCGTACGAAGTATGTACGTGATGTTCCGTTACACCTATAAATTACCAGCCATGGCCAAAAAAAAAAAAATAGTGATTGTATCTACACATAGACACTCAATGTCTGTAGATTTCTGTTTATGTTATTAAAACTATATTGATTACATGGTTCCGGTTAAAAGTACCCTCTCCAAAAAAAAAAACAAAAATTAAACCTCTATTAACTTTTTCAATTACTTTTATGCCAGTGACAACTACTACATTACAAAAATAAAAAATAAAAACGGAAGCATTCGAGTTCAAACGAATCAGATATTGTTATTACAATATTAAACCATAATGCGCATAACAGAAAAAAGCACATATAAATATATTATTAGATATCGATGAATAAAAGAATGAGCCTTATTTAACATGTTTTTCTTTGGCAATAAATTATCTCCTATCAATAATAAATAATTTAAAGAACAATAATTACATTTTCAAATTAGCGCGGTAAAATAACGCCGCTGTGACTGGATACGAAACTATTTTCCAAGTGCACAGAATTTCGGTCAAGTTCAATATCTCTTCTTACTGATGTGTATCTATATACGAGTAATGTTTTTTAAGGGATATTACGTACATTCCACATTAATATGAGGTGATAAATATAACAAAAACAATATAATAAGTACTTTTTTTCTAATATTAATTCATTTAATAATAATAAAAGAAGTATTATAGAATATAATACTGATGATATTTATAAAAAATAATTTTATTGGTTGCCAACCGGGGGGTATACAGACTAATATAATGTGATAATTAATAGTATCATGGATTTGTACTGCTTAACAAATTCATATAATAGTAAGTATTATTTTTTTGTGTTGCTGTACGTAATTAAAAAAATAATATTTGGTAACATATTTCCAATACCGCTTATTATACAGCGTTTTCTATGTGATATTGGTTTCAGTCTAATGTTTTAGATTTTAAATATTTCTTTATTGATATGGAAAATCTGATATTAATGTGTTAAAATTGGTTATATTTCATCATAAAGTGTTTGGTTCAATATATTATTGCATAATGAGCAGAGTTCCCGATGTATAGATCCTAAATACGTTTTATAACATATGTTAGTCATGATGTTTTACCAAGAACTGCAGAGAATATGACGTAGAAATCTTCCACCTGTAAAAATAGCAGATTGCCTTTTTAGAATTTGCTTTCTATATTGTTTGCAAATTTCTGCCTTCCATGAAAATTACGGTTTCGTTTCCGAATAATAAAATTGGGTGGTAAAAATAAAAGTTTTATATACATACATTAAATGCTATGTTATCGTTTAACCTACTTTGTTTCTTTTCTTGGTAGCAAATTGATTTAATCGCATCGACATGGACATTATTACATTTTATTTTCGATAATGATGATATGTCAGCATACGTCAATTAACTGCACATGCTATTATAATATACGAAGATGTGAGTAATAATTATTAAGAGTAAAATTGTATCCATGCATGTATATTTACTTTTGAGAGAAAAAAATGGTTAAATCACTCATCAGTTAATTGAGTAGTCTTAGAAAGCTTCTTTTTAGATACTGGCAATGCGTTTTAATGTTAAATTTATAGTTAAAATGTTTATAAAATTACATTTTAACCGTGTTTAATATTTTTCTGCATTTATTTGATCATTTAATGGTTTAAATCAATACCTAACATAAAATGTTGAAATAGAGTCTCTTGATTCCCTCAATATTTAATAGTTATTTCAAGTTTTAAGATAAAATAACCCCATTTATCGGGCTGTATGTCATTCTCGTAACGAAAAAGAAAAAAAGGGTTGACATGCAGGCAGGCATATTCGCGCAAAGAAAAAACGATTTTTTCTTATACAGGAAATTTGTATTAAAGTGTAGCATAAGTATAGTTCCAAAAACACCTAACTCTAGAACCCACCACGGCGAAGCTGATAATTTGAGGAATAATTATATTGCTTATCGGATTTACGAAAGCTAAAATCGGTAAGTAAGAGGTATAATAAGTAGCTGTTAGGAGGTTCGATAGCTATATATTTGCCGTGCTTATCTTACGTCCAACGTCCACACGTTTTGTGTTGTATACCTACGTTATGTAGCTTATATCCTTGCGAGAACGTGTAGGTAACTTTAAACCTACCATTTTGAAGCATTGCGTTGGCATCAGTTGAAGCTAGGAATTGCTATTTGAATGTCGTTGTATGATAATTTGATATATAGTTTATGGAAACACCTTCTGGTTAAATTAAGATGTCGAAATAGAGATCTGAAGCTATATAATATGCAGCCCTTAAATGATAGCGTTCCAAGAGAGGCTTCTGTGTTTGATTTACCATATTATTGTATTACTATATTAAATTTTTAATTTTTGTTTGGCATTTCCGTTCATATAGTTTTATGGACGTGTAAAATAAAATCAAGATTCGTATGTAATCAACTTATTTTCGTAATCAGCTGATTACATACGACATCTTTCTTTTCACCTATTTAAATTTAAAACAATCCGATTTATTTACTTTGGTCATAAAAACATAAAATAACTTCCGTAGTAGAATTTTTATATTGCATAAGATGTGCTTCCTCCAACTTTAAAAGCTGATCCAGCTCCTACTTATATATTTTTTTTTATTTTTAATTTGGATGTGTCTTTTTTATACTCCCATTTTGGTTGTTTTTTTTATCAAATTAATATAAAGATTATATTGCCTGCTTGATATATCTCTTAGAATAAGATGTTTATTCAATCTCTCGCAGATATTAAACTTTTTATCTCGAAATTAGATCTAATTGTGGACATATCTTGTTAAAAGCGACTATCTAACAATAATCACTTTTCAAGATAAGAAATTTATTGCCAATATTGAGCAATAAATAAAATATATTTTTTAGTTAAACAGTAGAATATAATAATAATACTTCTTGTTTTATCTTTAATGCTGTGGAACTGTTTACTAAATGGGTCTAACGGTCACTGGATGAGTCTACATTGCTTGGAAGGCTTTCTTGTATGTCTTACTTGTAATCTGTACTGATTTGATTTTGAGTATTGTTTGGATATTGAAGCACACGTGCGAGAATCAGTAGCTATTGCTAATAGAAATGATTAGCCTCACTCAATGAGTGGTAAAGATAAGATAAGTGATATTCATTTGCTATCATTTGGATAAAACGTTTAAACTAAAAAACAAATAATAACTGTACCTAACATTTACAGGGCATTAAGAATTGTGGTGTCGTATACATAAAGAAAAACGATTCTTTAAATTAAAGGTATATTTCTTTGCCCCTATATATTTCGTCCAATATTAACACAGACCTCCCGTTAGATGTATTTATATTTATGTTAAAGTTACTATAAATGTCATTATAAGAAATGTTTGTTGACCGTTGTAGGTAAAGATGGTTGGTAGAAATGAAAAGGGAAAAAAGTAGGACATAGAAGATAGCGGAATAAAGTTTGTTGTAAATTATAGGATTATACCTGTGAAAATGAACGTATTTTCTCGCCACTATCGAGCTTTCTTCCATGCACAACATACAATACATACAGATTACCTACAATTAAATTCTAACTAAAAGACATTTTCTTGGAGACGCAATTGTTGTGTTCACGTATAAAACTCTGCCCTCCCCTGAAAGTCATTTTCACTCAGAGTTTGGTGTATACGAATGTGGCACACATTAAAATGATTTTTCTTTAGGGCCACCTCTCTCTTATTCCAACTTCCTGCCTTATATTTGTCTGACTAGCATTTAGATTTTTTGCAATTACCAGTAAAATTCTTGCTATCTTTTTGTCTTGACGTTTCATTTTCAACAAAATGTTCCAGAGTTTTATAACACTGATCTCTTGCGTATGTCATCTTTCTGTAAACTCAGTCGCATAAATTCCTAATTAACAAGAAAACATTTTTTTCTCACTCTCAGTCAACGCAAAAGTCATATAAATGAGTTTTTCCATGGCATAATTCATATTTATTTAAAAAATGTCACCCACTTAATTAGACTATTATATGACTTTGTTAAAAGGATGTTAATACAAATCCATGATACTATTAATTATCACATTGCTGCAAACTTCTCTCAGACCCCTCACCATAAACTAGACGTACGTTTCGATAGCAAAGCTATCATCATCAGCAGAAACACTGAACTGAATAACTACACTAAAACTACCCTAATTTATACATAAAAAAGGTTATGGTATAATGATCACGGTCATGGAATACTGCCGTCATGCTTACGGGGGTCACTACATATCTTTAAAATCTTTATTCATATGGGAAAACCGCCATTAGGTATGTGCCTTTTTCTCAGAAACGCCGTATCTGATCTCATTGATTTCTTTTTACACACGTTATCTAGTATTGTCCGACCAGTTTAAGTGAGTAGATAATAATAAGGCCAAGGATTGTAAGGAATATAGCTGTTGTAGGGACTGCCAACTTAATACGCTACGTAAATCTATAAACAATAAAAATACTAACTTTCCGATTGTAACGCTATTTGCGGCGGAACATCGTAGCTGCAGTATTAACGATAGCAAAGCAATTGCGTTGATAAATTTCAACAGGCTGTATATAACCAGTATATAAAATAGCGCAAAACCAAATAACTAAAACATGCCTAGGCCTACCTACCACTTCATTTAATTCAGAAGCAATATAATCGATCAACAAAAAAGTAATACATGTAAAGCCACATCTGCATAAAATGTGTTGATTCAAACAGAAAACGTCAAGTTCTGGGGATATTTAATTTTTTTTTTGGAACTTCAAATATTTGCCTGTCGGTCTACTCATATCTCTGACCATTTACTGTAAGAAATCCGAGGAAATGTCTGCAGAAGTTGACGTTATCGATTTGACTCAACACATGGTTATTTTAAAGCTATAATTATATTGAACCAAGTTTATATGTATAACAAATCCAAATTTTACTGTTAAAATACACAAAAATATTTTAAACTGCTCAATTATTGATTTAACTTGTATTGTAAATTACTTATTTAATTATATTTATTTAAAACTACAGCCAACTAATGCCACAATCTATAAAATTATAAAACCGTTTGTAACCAATACATAATTTTGTTGGTAATGTGAAACGCAGCGTATGCTAATATTGGCCGATTGTTGCACATACTTTTAATTTAACCTAGGTAATTAGATCGTTTTTGTTTTATTTCTACATCCCAACATTGTTACATACACAGCGGCTACTTCTAGTAAATTAAATTTGACAAATCCGCTTTAGTATTTGAAAAGATTGATTAGAAAATATACCTAAGATAATAAATAATAGACAGTTAAATCATGACGATGATCATAAAGATTCTAATCCATCTTTTACACTCCCATTTGCTCCCATTATAATTAGTATATCTTGAAATAAATCTTCATGTCATCCGGCATATTTTCATTTTCGTTTAGCATTGGAATTAAATCTATTTGCAACCTTTCTAAACTAGTAAAGTAGATCACTGAAAATTACCGGAAATTTTGCTCTCATCTTCCTGGACGACAGACGTATGTAAGAACAAATTATGCACACAGCTAGCCTTTATATATATTTACGCGAGCTATTTCGGTGTGAGCCGTTGTTTTAGAGCCGGGAAGAGTCGTCAGATTATTTTGCATCAATGTACTGTAAAGATGCTTATCAGAACCGCTAAAGATGACGGTATTATAACTCGTTGCATGCTGGGAAGCCAACGAGCCATTAGTTGGGAGGCGTTCGTCGTTGTGCGATGCACTTATTCGTTTACCGAAAAAATGAGAGCAAGCAAACAAGAAAAAATTGCAGTATTATAATAGTGCGTGTGTCATACGAGAGCAAATACAAAGAAAATCGAATTTAATGTCAACATTGGACGCCGCGTCGTCGAAATTACGTTCTATGAAAAGGGCCCTTGTAAATTCTCTAGTATCAAGTAGATAAGAATACAGGCCTTATCTAGACGGCGCCAATATAAAAAAACGATTCGTCGCTACTATAATATGCATATTACGTGTGGTTGTGTACAGTGATTGGATGTCATGACAGTGATGAGCGATAAAAAAAAAAGATTAATTTTAACGTTTAAATTACGTAACGATAATTGCTTCGAATATATTGTTATTACTAGATTATTTCGATGTGCTGAGCGTATTTAAAGTTAACCAGTAAAGTGGGATTTAAAATATCGTTTTATTGCTCGTGGAAGCTTTAAGCAAATATTTGAGGTGTGATAGATAGATAGACAGATAGATAGATATAGGTGCTGGTTTAGTGAAATATTCAATAATAGAATTTGATTACATATATAAGTACGACTTTTACGTATTGAGTATTGGAGCACCGCAAATTTTTATTATTTTTTGAATAATAAAGCCATAGGAAGCCAAATCAGTTGCCACAGAGTAAAGCTATTATGTCATGTTTAAAAATAGCGCCTTAGAACCTAGATGCGCAGAATGCTTTCTATAGGTGTGTGTTGACGTTGTTTTAGGCTGTTCTGAATCGAAAGTGCATGCAGTTGTTCGGCGTTTGTCCGGCACATTCAGTGTGTGTTCGTTGAACTCCGAACAAGACAGAGTAACTTACCCCGAATCACAGAATAAAGCGAAAGAGCAAAAGCCGCTTGCAATATTTATATCTCGAATAATTTAGTACCAATTTAGACCACTGAATTTGTGTTAAATTATTAGCTAAGTAAGGGTGTGTAACATAAATATTTACAATATAAACCTTTAATTTAATTACTATTTTTAAATCTAGTTATTTAACTTTTCGTAAATAAAATATACTTAAATAATGATAAAATTTTAAAAATAAAAATGGAGGCATTTTCTAGACATGATAATACATAGAGATAAAAACATGTACACATCATGGTACACTAAAGCAACAGTATCAGGCAGATACCTAAATTACAATGCCAGTGTACCTATAAATCACAAAAAAAAAACGTAATCGCTCTAATTGACCGAGGTTTAAAAAAATTAAATCAATCTTAACTAATAACGGCTACCCAGAATATTTTATAGATAACATTTTAAAACAAAGATTATACAAACTATACAAGACTACGCATAAGCCTATTACTAACAAAAAGGAAGATACCACCATAAGATATCATGGAAAAAATTAACCATATACTGGCCCCGTATATCAAAGTAGCTCACAAAAAATTTAAACAATTTGAAAGCCTGTTTCACCAAATTGAAAGCTAAAACGCCATATGATAAAAATTCACAATTACTTTATAAAATTTCATGTCAAAATTGCCCAAGGGTATTGTATATAGGTCAAACGAAACAATACTTAACAAACCGTGTTCAAAATCATAAAACCCTTCTTCAGATTTAATTCCTTTAAAAAAAAAAACATGAACAAAATGAACACCATTCATGTGATTTCACGAAGGAATGAATTTTATGAAGGAATCTTGCGCTTCGGACTATGCGTCTTTGAGCCAAAGTATCCATCTGATGCAGAATGAGTAACTCGTTGTACGAAACATCCCAATTAGGATAAGTTCAATTTACTTTAAATGATAAAAATTTGAGAATCGATTGAATACGTTCAATGGGAAACTGATGTGATGCGTACAAGGGAAACCATATGATGGAGGTATATTCCAACTTGCTCGCAACAAATGCAGAAAAAAGGTGTCTTCATAAGGGAAACATCGTTGAAATGGCGAGAAGTTCGAGTAATGAATCCTAATATTTTTGAAGCAGAAGAACACATAGCTTCAATGTGAGTGGTAAAAGCCACCATACCGGGTCAAAAATAACACAGAGGTCCTTGATTGTAAGAACTCTATTTAATGACTTCTTCTCCAATATTGTAAGAATAATGGCAGAAGTTGGTCTTCCTCGTGTAGAACATCACGTAACATTTTTCAGGGTTAAACAACAGCTTGTTCTTGGTTGACCAATTAACCAAGAGGTCGATATTATCTTGCAGAACCCTAGCCTCATCATGATTCGACACACAGCAAAAAAGTTTAACATCATCTGCATACGCTAGCGTAAAACAAGTAAAAGATTGCAAGAAATCATTAATAAATAAATTAAAAAACAGAGGGTCGACGTAGAACCTTGTGGTACTCCGCTAGTAGACAAAAAGATTTGAGATTCCAAGCCATGGCAGAATACGTAGTTTTTGCATCTCTTTCTCCCTTGTGTCTAAATTTCGATAACTTTTTCCAACTGAATTGGTTAGACATGGTCAGAAGTTATAGGAACGAAACTGATTGGGATGAAATTACCATAGAAATATTCAAAAAGGCAGTTAAAGAGGTTTAGAAGGCTAAACTTTTTTCGGCAGTACGACCACTTTTGGAATACATATCATAGTTTTATAAAATTATTCAATGGGAAATGGAGAAAGGAATGCAGTCCGTTATTAGTGAAATATAGGAAAGCAGTGAGTTCTGTGTATGGTGAAGAAGCAAATATAACAAAACCGCTCAGATGATGAAAGGAGCTCTTAGCTAGCTATGAGCAAGATGTGTGTTTATTCGCCTCGTGAGGGGAAGAATTTGTGCTGACTACCGATTTCTCAAGAGCCGACAATGCACGAGTATGTCTAATCGTTGTAAAAAAGGATTGACGCAAAAGTAATGCATGTAATAATCCGATAAAAAACGAACAGCTTAAATATCTCCTATAACCTTTGAAAAAGAACAAGAATATTTAATATGTTTTGACAAATTGAATCAAAACCAAATGAGCAGTAAGTACAATTGTTCATGTATAGACTAGGCTCACTCTAAATGCGTTAGTGGAATTCATGTCACCTTTAATTGCAAAAATTGCAATTCTAATGACGATGATCAGAGTAATTGAAATTCTTCTGACCACAATAAGTACCTAAAGACTGTTCTTTTTAAATAGGTTTTATTTGTTAATAAGAATACTAAAATAAAATGTAAGAAGGTAAAACTAAAGCACCACTCATAAAGATAGATATCAGAACCGCTAAATTTTCATATTTTAAAAATACGAAATATTCTCATTCATTCTCGTTTTTATCACTTCTCCCCACCAACTCCTACTATTTATAAAATATACGTCGCATAAAGTTGAGGTAAAATTAATTAATCGAGACTCTAATAAAATTAGTAATCTTTCCACTAATATTTAAAAATAGAAATAAAACATTCTCGCTTATTATTTTCCAATTAAGGAATATCAATAAAACACCACATCGTGCTATATATAACTATGTAACTGTAACGTATAGATACTTTGTATACGATATAAATGTTGTTGGAGCAACAACACTAATCGATACTCATGTCATCAATAAAAAGCCGTATTAAGTTTCAATTATACCAATACTGTAAAACGCTTTTAAGTATATCTAATTTATATAACTACGGAACTTTGCGATTTAAACATGAGTATTCCTTTTTTAACTTATGTAATTCTCCAATTCATCCAATTTTACCCACAACGACAAATAAAATGTTAAATAAAACACCAGATTCAGGCCACTGTAGCCAGAGCCTATCTTAAATTATTCGGCATTCTATCATGTCTCTATTTACTCGAGCGATTTATCTTATCTACATTTTCAGATGTATACACACATATTAGCGCCTATACCACGTACTAGGAGTATTTGCATCTATATCTCGTTAATAGTCCACGGTCAATATTGACATATTGTTGAGATTTTGTGCGACCAAAAAAAAATGGGAAATTTCGATGTGTTTACCTGATACCGATACGTACTTACAGGCCGTATTAAAATGTGAATTTTCTCTGCCAATAAGTGCTTACGATCGAATTATGGAAGCGATTTGGAAATACTTTAAATTCAATAGATGATGCGTTGAGTTAAGAGATATGGAGAAATTGTATTAAGTATTATATTAGATAATACGTAATAAAAGTAATACAAAGCACAACAGAAACTACTAAAAAACAAGCAGATTTTTATAAAGAATTATTGGTAAATAAACTGGATGCCTTTTCCCACAAAATTTTTTAAAAGGAAAAATTAGGTGGAATCGGTGTCGCCCGCTTGTAGACTTGAAGGAAAAAAATATCGGTTCCTAATAATGGAGAGGATCTAATATCTTCTCTCTCTCAGTTCGTACACTTTTTCCTCAAGTGTACGTCTTCAGGCCAAAATCAGGCTTTTAAATCATAACACTTTATTATTTTCACCTAATTTTACGTTCATCTTATAGCCTTTAGACTTTATTAATTTTTACACCATTTTACATATTGATCATGGTCTATATATAGGCGCGCTAATCAATCTGTCTGACTTTTGCCACAGTCTTCTATTCATTGTTTTATGTCAGTAGATAACATACCGAAATCTAATACCTAATCGTTTAATAACTTGCCGATTACTCAAATTTATTTAATTTATGATTATAGTAGATTATACATCTAAAATGTATACTGCGTTTGTAAAGACTAGTTTTATGTGCAGGTATACTTATATTGTTTCAGGAGCGCGTTATTGTTATGAATATAGGTACGTATGTAACCAACCACAGTTCAGTTTATTAAAGTTACTCAAAGGACACACACGTGTATTAATTAAGTTCCTTGTACTTATACAACACAACATGGCGCAGTCAGTTGTAAAGAACTAAAAATTAACGGAATTACGGAAGAGTAATAACACAAATTGAAAAATGAATGTAAGAGAATTACAGCCGATGAAAATTACTGGAAATCTATCCCAAAATTGGAAGGGATGGGTACAAAAATTTAAGATATATTTAGAAGCACATGAAATAAGTAAAAAAGAAGAGAAAGTGCAATGTGCAAAACTGTTATATCTGATAGGTGATGAGTGTATAGAAATTTATAACTCATTTGAATTCAACCAAGGAGAGGAGAACAAAATAGAATGCCTACTGCAAAATTTGAAAAATACTTTTCACCAAAAAAGAACATCAAACTATGAAAGGTACAAATTTTTAAAATGAAGCAAGAAGAAAAAAGTTTTGAAAATTTACAACAGAACTTAAAAATCAAGCACTTCTCTGTGAATTTGATAAACTAAAAGATGAATTAATTGTGACGATGATAATCCAAGGAATAAATGACAATGAATTACGAGAAAAATTATTGCAAGTGGAAAAACTAAAATTAGAAGAATTAATCGAAAGATGTATAATATGGGAAAACACCAAAAATCAAAGCAAAGAGATGGTTGAAAACAAGTCGTGTCATGTAATTAACAAGACCGTGGGGAAGAAAGAGGCTGGAAAACGTCAAGAGGCAAATAGATCAAGTGAAAGTATCAAGAAAGCAGGTGAACCAAGGAAACAAACCAAGATAACCAATTGTTCGAGGTGTGGAAAATCGCATGAGGTAAATAAATGTCCGGCATATAAAGCCCAATGTAATAAATGCAAAAAATTTAATCATTTTGCTCTGAAATGTAAATCAAACGACAAACATATAAATAATGTAAATGTGCATGTAATGATGTTAGTGAACAATTAAGAATTGATAGTATTGAAACTAAGGATTGTGAAAATCAGTGGTATGTTAATTTATTAATAATGGGAGCTTTAATTAAATTCAAAATTGATTCAGGGGCTGACGAATCAATAATTCCTGCACACATAATAAAAAACAAAGTTAAGTTACAACGATTAAATCGAAATTATATCATATTAGGAGAAAATCTTCCCATTATTGGTAGATTGGCAACTAATGTAAAATACAATAATGTATTACATAATTAGAATTCAATGTAATAGAGGGACATTTTGAGCCAATTTTAAGTACAAATGACAGTATTAAACTGAAACTAATTAAAAGAATTTACATAGTAGACAAAATGAAGAAGGGGTTAGTAATAAACAACTTAATGATACTTTAATTCAACAATTTAGTAGTATATTCCAATGGTATAGGAAATATAGGTAATCCATATCATATTGAATTGAAAGACGATGCAAAACCTGTTATACATCCTATAACGAAGGGTACCTTTGCTCTACAAGAAACTTAAAACAACATTAAATGACTTAGAAAAATCACAAATTATAAAGAGAGTTGAAGGTAGTTCAGATTGGATAAATCCAATTGTATTAGTTAAGAAAGCTGACACTCATTAAGAATTGTCTTGATCCGAGTGATTAAAAATGCAATCAAAAGAAAATCATTAAAAATACCGACATTAGATGAAATCAGTCTAATGTAAATGGTGCAAAGTGTTCTCAACTTTAGACGCCAAACATGGTTTTTGGAATATACCTCTGATGAACAAAGTAGTAAACTATGTAACATTTGTACTCCCTTTGAATATTTAGATTTTTAAGAATGCCTTATGGTATAAGATGTGCGACAGAAATTTCCAAGAAAGATTTAAAAATATCTTTAATTGGAGGGAGTTGAGGTATATATTGACGACATTTATGTATGGGAAAAAGATCAGAATGAACATGACTTACGACTAAAGAAAGTTTTGAATTAGCTAAAAAGAATAACATAAAAATTAATTTAAAGGAAATGTAAATTTAGTGTGACAGAGTAAAATACTTAGGCTATAAAATTTCAGAAAAAGGTGTTAAAATTGATGAAGCTAAAATAGAAGCTATAACAGAAATGCTACTCCAAAAAAAAAGGTGATGTTACAACGTTTTTTAGGTATGATCACTTATGTAGGAAGATTCATACATAATTTATCGAGAAAACTCAACCTTAACGTGAATTAATAAAAAACAATAATCTATTCTATTGGGGCAAAGAACAAAACGAATCTTTTAATAAATTGAAACAAGAACTAGTCAGTGACTTGACCCTAAATTATTATGATCCCAAAGAAAATGTAACTATATCAGTAGATGCATCAAAATCCGGACTAGGAGCTGTACTAATGCAAAAAGGTAAACCGTGTGCGTATGCGTCTAGAGCAATGACTTCAACACAACAGCTCTATGCACAAATTGAGAAAGAGCTCCTACCATATGTTCGTATAAATAAATTCTCGCAATATGTATATGGCAAAAAGATTCAGAATTGAAACGGATCACAAACCTCTATTAGAATATTTAAAAAACCTCTTAATAATTGTCCCCAAGATTACAGAGAATGTTATTATCTATACAAAATATGACATAGAGTTAGTTATAAACCCAGGTAAAGAATTAATTATAGCAGACACTTATCTCGCGCTAATTTTAATAAAAACTTATAATGACAACCTTGATTAGAATCGCACATTTGTATTGAAAAACAACATTAGACCATTACAGACAAAAAAATGAATGAGTTAATTAACACACGAATGAAGAGGAAGAATTACAAACTCTAAAATCATATATAATGACAGGATCCTAAAAATAAAAAACATATCCCAGAAAAATTAAGGGGTATTCTAAAATAAAAAACATGAATTAACAGTCATTGATGATTTAATTTACAAATCGCATAAAGTAATATACCGAAATCCTACGCCCAAGAAATATTACAACAATTCATAAAGGTCATTTTGGAATAAATAAATGCATTAGTAGGGCAATTTCAGTGTACTGGCAAGGTATGAATAATGATATAGAACAAACTGTGACTAAATGTAGAATATGTCAAAGATATCAGAATTCAAAAACAAAAGAGCCGTTAATAAATCACAATATTCCAAAATTACCTTGGCAGAAATTGCAATAGACTTATTTGAGATTAACAATGAACAATTTCTTTTGGTAATTGATTATTATTCAAAATTTATTGAAATTGAATCACTTAAGAGGAGTATATCAGCAGAAAATGTGATTAACAAATTGGAAAATGATTTATCTAGACATGGTATTCCAAAATGATAAACTCTGACAATGGACCACAATTTACTAGTAAACAATTTAATAAATTTCTCAAGAATGGAACTTTAAACATACAACTTCATCGCCTCATTATCAACAATCAAATGGTATGGCAGAAAGAGCAATACAAACAATGAAAAAGACTATTAAAAGTGTTTGGATTGAAAAAGAGGATATATATTAAGCGCTGTTAATTTATAGAATACTCCTGTGATGAACTGTGAATACAGTCCAGCAGAATTGTTAATGTCCAGACATTTAGTGATAATATACCAATCAATGACGAACTATTAAGACCTAAAATAATTAACTAATATAAATATAATAATAAAATTAAACAGTCAAATGAGAAAAGCAAAACCTATTATGACCAAAATTCTAAACACAAATAGAATTTAACACAAATGATAATGTCCCTATATCAAATGAATCCACAATCATCTTGGTCAAAAGGAAGGATTATAAAAAAGTTAGCATTAAGAAAATATATAATTGAAAAAGAGGATGTACTTCAATAGTCAGAAACTCTAAGTTTATAAGGAAAGCAAATCGGAGATAATATTGAACTAACTGAATCCAAAATATAACTATGTAAGTGAACAAATGTAACGAGAAAGACCTATATCGATGATATAAACTGTAGTGATAACAATAATGGTGTTGCAAAATGATTATCCCAAATATGAATCAAAGTAGTATGTACTCAAGTTTGGTAGAGAAAATAAAAAAACCAGATAGCTTGACCTATAAAAATATCATATACATTTATTGTATTACACAAATTAGATTAAGACATGTTTAGTTAAATGTATGGTACATTATACTTAAGAAAGGAATGTTTATGAAAGGTACGTATGTAACCAACCACAGTTCAGTTTTAAAGTTACTGCACGGACACACACGTGTATTAATTAAGTTCCTTGTACTTATACAACACAACAGTTATCATATTATTATACATGTCTTTGTTTCTTGTAAATAACTTTTGATTACGTTTGTAAAACATTAACATCTCATAGTACAGTACAAACAAGAGATAAATTTCGCAGACTACTGAACATAGATCGACAAAATCTCATGGCCAAGGCACTAAGCATACACCTAATATTTTTTTTTTAAATAAAAATTCTTTATGCATGCGGTGCAGATTCCCAAAAAACTATTGCATATCTTTGGCGGTACTCTACATAAGAAAAGTAAAACAAGCGGAGAGCATCAACATTAACATAGTTTCTCAAACTCCTGACACCAAAATATGCAGAGGACAACTTACGTTCCAGGTCAGCGCAGTGCTTTTCAAACTTCAAGCTGGAATTCACTGACAAACCCAAAAATTTAACAAATTTGTCCTCTGGAATGGTTCCGTTGCCAAATCTGATATAGGAACTACTACTACATTTGCGGATGTTCGAAACTACACTAAACCTGTCTTAGATCCATTCGGTCTGAGTACGTTTCTCTTAGACCACCCATCCATCCCAGATACAACGGTATTTGTCTGTATCCAAAATCCCTATCCAAAGTTTATATATCTACTACAATACAGCTGACATTAGCCTATTAGAGTAATAAAAGTAGAAGCATGAGACACATCGCAGATTCAATCACATAAACTGAAAAAAGGTAGGACTCAGAACAGACCTGCGGCACCCAACTCAACTCCACTACTGAAGAAATGCAATCCGCACCTCACCGTCATAGCCCTTAAGTAAAAAACGACGCTACGCCCATGAATATGACACAAATAGATCGTACTTATCACGTGCGTAGTTTAGTTACCGGTTACCGTTAGGTAGTTTAAGTTGCCTAGTTTCTATTGTCTTGATTTTCCTTCTGCTGAATCATTTTACGAAAGATTTCACAAATTAGTTTATTTTTGTATAACTTTAGTAAGCGTATTAATTGTAAGATTTATTTAATTAGTTTAATTTTTTTTAATTACTTCCATTCATTAAGATGTCTAAGCGTTTGCTAGTTCTATTCCAATGCGTTTTCTACTAGATTTTGTTCGGTAATTGTGCGTTTGCGTTTTGTTGAAGAAAAACGATTGTAGAAGTTTTGTTCTATGAGATCCTTGGTTGACTTCAACCGTGAGTTACACGGATTTTTGTGAATCATTGTTTGCCATTTTGTATTTCATTTTGATATCGTAATTAATTTCACATAAATTGTCTATTTATTTCGTCCATTCAAGGAATTCGCTTTATAATAATTGTTATTATATTGATGTGTCACATTATAGATATAAGATCATTTATTAATTTCTGTGCAGGAAGATATGTTTTTCAGTTTAATTTTCTCATTATATTAAAGGTGTTAATTTTTCCGTTTTTCTATTTTGCTGTTTCGTTTTTAATTATCAATCACCTCGATTGGGTGAATAGAAGCATTGTTCTTGCATTTAGTTTTCATTGTGTACAATTTCTTGTGTTTCCAAATTTATTTTATTTGTTGAAACCACGTGGATGAAATTGTATATTTAGGATTATCTTCCTGACAATAAATCTTTTGCTTTGTATTAGGAAATAGCTATTGTCCTCTTGTAATTTAAATCAAGTGCAGGTTTTCAATTTAGGCTCAAACCGTCAGATTTCACGGTTTTTTTTTTCTGACAAATTGTAAATTTTACCCATCTATATAATAATTTGTTTTGTTTAATTATCTTCACTGGGTTAAAAATTCTGTTTTTTTTTATTTTAAATTAAACCTTTTCAATTTTTGGGGAATTACGAATTGATTCATTCACTCACAATTTTACTTTTCGTTTGGATTCAAGTTTAATTCGCGAGGGTAACTCAGAGTTACTACTCGCGAATTAAATAGTTTATTATAGTTCTTTTTCGCCCGTTAAATTTTATCCGTTGAGCTAGC
>RXPK01000954.1:0-52498 GCA_004143645.1 Protaetia brevitarsis | reverse complement strand
TATAGCGAACCCACTTTGAAAAAAATTTGACGTTTTCATAGTAGGACAAATGTCCAATAATTGAGTTTTGCTTTCTGGCTTATGTCAGTTTGTTATAAAGATTATAACCAAAACGGATATATGGAATGATTAATCATCGTCCTCAATGAAGAACTATTCGATATAACTAGGCAACATATATGATAGACGTCATAGACCACATACAGAGAAGAAATTAATAAATATACGCAAATAAAAACAATGATTTGGTGTTGTTGTTTTTTCTTTTTCATAAATTGTAAATGAAATAACTGCTCTTTCATCCTTTACCCGTAGTACTATGACAATTAAATTCAGATGTAATTTCTGCTATACTTCGTTTTTTTTTTTGTTAATAGTGTCCATCGTTTTTTTTTTCTTTTTCAACTACTCCTTTATAATTTTCAATGTCAGCAACAATTTTGTTCCTTTTCCGTAAAATTTTCTGGCCTCTATCAGGCATCTACATTTCCTACCATTACAATGCAAGTCTCAACTTAGTATAATATTTTAGAACTAAAATTTTAAATTACGCCTACCTACCTCATAATTATAAAACATGTAATGTAATAATCACTAAACGTATTCTTATTTAGGCTACTTACTGTCAAATTAATTTGAACAGTTGATCAATGATTCAAAAATAAAATTTCTGTCAAAATTGTCAATAGATTTTCCGTCAATGCTGTTTCCGCCATCTATTGATGCATTATCACGGCAACTTTCGTTGCATTGGCACATTTGTGCTTTGTTAAATCTTAACAAAGTGTAACTACTAGGTAATACGAGTTCATAACAACTGATTTTCACAAATATATCTCCTAACAAAGCTTTATGTTATATTTTTGTTGTTATCCATTGATTAACTTTGTAATGTTACTATTGTTTATGTTAGCGAACATTGGCATTATTTGTAAAATGGAAACTGAAAGTGCAATTTGTACAGTCTTTAATAATAATTCCTGAGCCTGTTGGAAGAGCAGGCATAATATACTGTCACAATTTTCTTCAAATATATTTTCAGTGTACTCGGATGTACGTGAATTGCGAGAAATTAATTATTGTAGTCTTCAATCTGTCAAATTAAATGTTACATATTGGTTGCTATTGACAACTATTGACGACGCGCAATTTTCAAACTTTATCGCGCTAGAACGTTAAAGTGACGGTCCTCAGTAAACATCAACTTTTCGTTATCAGTAACAAGCAAAAAGACATCATCTTCATCAAGTGATTGTAGAAAGCATTGATAAATTGATAGTTCATTAATTATTTGGGAGAATTTTCGTACTGTGTATATTTGGTTGCAAACTGATATTTTCCGAAAAATATTCAAAACTCCAGCACCACCCTTTTCTGTCTATAAACATATTCGAGCCAATAAAATTTAAGTGTAGTAATGGGTTCTTATGTAGACGGCCACGTGTGCTCGGAAATGTTTTTTAGGTTAAAAATCCCTTGAGATTAAATCTAAAGAAAAATAAGTGCCAGGTATAAAACAAACTTTTCGCTTATTCAGTTATTGGTTATTGACTAGAATAATTACTTCAAAAGCTGTTTATTTCTTTTTTACCTATTGATCTTAAATAAGAATAAAACTAATTTTAATAGTAATTAAAGTAATATTAATTACCTGTGGAATTAAAAATTTAAATACTCGTAATATACGATATTCATCAATTTATCAACAGTAATAGGCTATAATGAGTGAATAAAACAATTTCAAGCACTTCAACACTTTCTCTTAGCAATGTTGAAAACGGTTAGATCCATGCGCATTTAAAAAAAAAAGTGTCCAAAAAGTTCAAAATGCCCAACCGTTTCAAACGATTGCCAACCGTTGCGTTGTTTGAATAAATATTTATGACTATTTAAACTTTTCACGTGTTACTAATCGAGTTTTAACGATTTTAACTGAAGCAAACACGAATATGTATTATCATGACCCTTTGAAATAATGTTATTCGATTTGATTTACCAACATAATTTAAAAATTTGTCTTCCATTGTCGAAAAATTAAAAGACTATAAATAAACACAATCGGTTTTCAAAAAAAAAACTTGTCTCGAGCCTTTTTTCTTATAATTTCGAAACTAAAGACGTTATAAAAGCAACGAAGAGCCGCAGACAATCCGAAACAAATCCGAATCCGGACGTATATACATTCGCCAACCGTCTTGATCGCCTTCCATCTTGTGGATTTTTGATTTTACAACTTTTCGAGCATATTTTGAATAATATACATATTATATTTACATTCGATATTAGAGGAGAGAAATTTAAAGAGAATAAATATTATTATATAGTAGTATCAATTTAATAATACTTACAAACGTTTCTGATGAGAATTTGCAAAAAAAAAGAATACGTACGTGCTTTAAAAGATTCGTTCGAAACCACACCCCACTAATCGCGAAAACGGAGCGAATTGAAACTTTAAATAACTCGTTGATGGCTGGCTGTTTGTTCTAACCTAGCCCTGTTCTTTCGTATAGGCTACAAGGAAAAAAAAAATAAACGATAAGAAGCATTTTATTTCGAAAATGAGCAGATGTTAAAATTAGCACTCATCGCGTATATAGGAGGCTTCGACAGGCATTTACAAACAGCCATTGTGATATTTATTATCTAGAGAAATAAAAAAGCTGACCTATTTGACATGTCCAAAATGATAAAAATAACGACAGGTGTCTTGAAATATAGTATACTTCAATTTACGTAAGGAAGTCTCAGCTCTTTAAAAATGCAGGCAAAAACGAGGTTTGTAACTACTCAAAATCTGCAAGAGCATGCGTTTTTGACGATATTATTTGTCATTTTACATATTTTATTTGTCACCATTATTTGTCCTAACCGATTCCGTTACAGCACAATTCTGTGCTTTAAAAATAATAAATGCCCCTAATATTAGCAGCCAAATTTATATTTTCCACTACAATTTTTAGTGAATTCAACGTAAATGCATTAAAATAAATATTGATGGGTAATTTTATGCTTCAACGTTGAAGTTACTAAGAATAATTGCGGGAAATTTAAATTTGGCTATTAAGGATGTGTATATCTGTAACATTATTATCAATATTGATCGTCACATTAAAAATGAATTAACAATTTACTTTCATTATCTAGCTCGCCAATATACAAAAAGAATCATATTTTACACAAATTTTTTACAACATTTTTTAATGTCTCAAACCATGACCAGCTTGATGATGACTTTGATAGTTTGCTTTATATATGGCCTGTTGAATCATTCAAATCTAACATCTACATCAGATTTCGGTAGATAGCGACATCTGTATGACATTTGAGCATATGAGAACTACTTTTTTGACAAGTCAAAATAATAGTAATGGCGGGCAGAGTTGATAACTCGGTTTACATAAAACTAAATAGTGCAAAACTATATAACTAAGTAACTACGTAACTTAAATAACCAATAAGAAGTGAAACATAACTTTAAAAAATCTAATAGTTCGGTTTTCGACGAAGCAAGCAGATTAATTGGATTAATTGTGGAATATAATTAACTTCAGTACTTATCGATATGACATTTCTACATTTTGTTGTCACAATATTACCAACCCAAAAGTTCTATTTTCCCAAAAACTTCCGGTAACTGATGCTGGAGGTGTTCACGTGCAACTCACGATTAGATAAAACGTATAAAGCAAACTGTCAATCATTAAGCAGGTCGTAAACATTGAGGCGTAAAAATGCCTACAATTATACTAAATAGATATTTTAGTATCTTCACGTTGAAATTATTAAAAATAATCACGATGAGATATTTGAATTTTGCTTTACGGATAATTGCATTCGGGCCAATAAAATTTCAACTTTGTTTTTTTAACTTGAAAATAGTATAAATCATTAATTATTATTTGTTATATAAATAGTATTATATGGCATCGTACTAAAAAATTTAAAAAATAAATCAAATTAGAATGAATGAAAATTGACACGCCATTGTATATTTTGACATTTTCTTTACATATATATGTCAATTTTGACGTTTGTTGTATGTATCGGCCAGCGTTGTTGATGATTAACCTACTGTGATCCGTTTTCTTAACAAGGTATGCTAGAGAATTGGCGTGATGAATGATTATTAGAGTTGTCAGATGCGATGCCTTTTCCATTTTACCTTTAATTAATTGATTAATTCGCACACTACATTTTTAGTTTACTACTTTTAAGACATCTGTCGGAAGAGATTCGAAGCGATGCTAAAATCGTGCCAGCATTTTAAAGTGTCTCTTTATGTACATTTAGACCTGTAGAAGGAGAGATATACATAGTTGACCAAAAAAAAAGTTATATTGTTTTGTAAAATATTCCATATTTTACTTTAAAAATGTATCAATAAAAGCACTATATTGAATACTATGGTTTTTTATTTAAAATTGTTTTTGCGCCGATGCAACGACTTCATTTATCTCCCAGCATTCGCGAAGGAGTAAGGGAATATCGTGGAAAAACCTTACTCTAGGAGGAGGACTTGAGAAGTATTCCCAGACTTTGTTACTGATAGCCAGCAAATTAATATTATTATCCTTCTAAGTTTGGAAGAGGCAGCCTCACGGGCTTTTCAATTCGGATAGCTGTGCTGTTTCTAGGTAGCCCTCAGCTGGTAAATTTATAGAAACAAAAAACATTTTGGACGATCTGATATTGTAGTTGTAAATCTTTCATCGACAGTCAGTATTGATTTATTCTTTTTTTTTATGCTAGCCCCAACAGATTGAAGCTTGGCTTTCATGTAGGGTATAACTTTATAACTGACTAGTATCTGACATTGTAACTTTGAATTTGTTTACTTTTGTGCTTTTGTGTCAAACTCGTTTACTATTATTATTCTAATAATTTGTTATATTCTATATATTTTATCATTTCTGTTGGTTAAAAAATGCAAAGAAATTAGAATTATAGAACATACCTAAAGATCTCCAGCGGTAGCAAACGAAATAAAAAAAGATATTTATGCTATGCTTTTATTAGGTACACAATATTTTGAAATTATATGATACTAAACCAATCGATATTTATTTTAATAGTGTTGATAAATAAATGTAACAGAACAACACTAAATGCTTTTGATTTAAAAATAAAAGCGATCTGCAACGTATTTCTCCTTTAGAAAAATTCATGTTACGGTATGTAGGTCTCCATCGCAAAATTGGAATAAGCATCCAATGTTAGACAAAACTGCCTTCGAGGAAAGGTTGCATAGAGGGGTGATCCTGTCCTAATTTTACTTATCGGCATGCACGCCTCAATAGGTGAAGTATATAAGAATAGTATTAAATAGTATTGAACTTTGAAGTTTTGGGAACTTTTGGCTTCGAAACTCTCCAACCCGCGTGTAAAACGAATTACGATGATGCTGCGTAGGTGAAATATATTAAAATTGAAATATTTAAATACTATCGAACGTTGTAGTTTCGGGAACTCTCTAATCCGCGTGTAAAACGAATTACGATGATGAAATTTCATCTGGGTTTAGTGGAAGGCAAAGATAGATATTAATTAAAGAGATATTTTAACATCTGTATGTTAAAATTACTAAATAATAAAAGCGGTCTGCGACGTATTTCTTCTTTAGTAAAAGTCATGTTACGGTATGTAGGTCTTCATCGCAAAATTGGAATAAGCATCCAATGTTAGACAAAACTGCCCTCGTAGAAAGGTTGCATATATAGGGGTGATCCTGTCCTAATTTCATTTATCGGCATGCACGCCTCAATAGGCGAAGTATATATCCAGGTAGCAAGCTGTCGTCATTATGACGTTGATTTTAAGTCATATTGGTCAAAATGACACCAAGTAACCAATAAGGGACGATCATATAACGTGATTTAAACGTGAAATTTGTCGGTCTTAAGTATTTGCTATGTATATTAATTAAATAAAATTATTTAGTATACTATCATATTTTTTATGGCAATTCAATTATGAAGTTTGCTTCTAACATGCCCCTATATTTATATGTTTGAGTTGACTGACTGAGCTTATAGGTTCGACATTTTTTTGTAAAATTCGTAACTATTAGTTTTTATAGAGAGTAACATTCAGATGAGAATAGAACTTATTTACGCATTTGGTATTTGACAATACACTTGTATGTACACCTGAAGATTTTAGCATAGCTAATGAAATGTACATTGTGTTTTGAAGATAAAGAATTTGTGAGGCTGAAGTTTATTGGTATATCCTGTTAGTTACTGGATGATTAGTTTATATCTGCTCTATTGTGTCTGAAAGTGACCGTTTAGGGCAGGAAATAATGCTGAGGGGGCAGGCACTGTTGTTTTCCTTTTGCGAACTATTTTTGAGTTGGGTAATCATTGAAATGTAATACATTTAACTTTTACCTATTACAGAGATGGCATATAAAATTGTTTTTTGGCTTACCTGTAATTTATTTGTAATTTTGTAAGCTGGATACAATGTTAAATCTAACATTACTTTTTATTAAATTCAGCTTTTGTTATTATTACCGATATTTATATCATCGATTAAAATTATTATAACCTAATAATTATAGACTTTCAAATCTGTTTATTTTATCCTTTAAAAATGAAACTGCATACTGGATATTGTTTCCATTAATTTTTCGTTCATAATAAATATTTATGTTTTGAACTTATTTTTTGTCCTATAAAATATCCCAAAAAAAACGTTTTTTTTAACTTAAATATATGACGTCACTTAGACATGATACTGTGACGTATTTTTTAAGTTGTCGTATCGAGTGTTAAAGACGACACTGGGCTGTGACACTTTATCATCATTATAACGTGTCTTTTACGTACAATAAGTAATTACGACGTAAGACGTGACCAAAATTGTACGTCATAATGACGTGTTGGCACGCGCGTATACAAGGGGGGGGGGGGGGGGGAGAATGGGTGTAATTCCACCCCCCATGAGCCAACGAAACCTACTTGTAAATCAAAATTTTGCATTTAAAGACAAACATTCATCTTTCTTTTTTCCTTTTTTTTGTGTAATTACCCCTCCCATGATGACACTATTCAAATTGTCGACCTTTTTTTTTTTTTAGTTAAAATAAAAATATCATCTCTATTACCCCCCCTATAAACTCAAGTTGTATACGCGCCTGCGTGTTGGTGCTACCTGCGATAAGAATTGAAATTTTTAAATACTATAGAACTTTGCAGTGTTGGGAACTTTGGACTCCGAAACTCTTTAACCCGCGTAAAAACGAATTACGATGAATTTCATCTCGGTTTAGTGGAAGGCAAAAATAGATATTAGAGATATTTTAACATCTGTATGTTAAAGTTACTAAAAAAATAAAAGCGATCCGCCATTTTTTTTCTTCTTTTCGTTAGAAAAAATGTTACGGTACGTAGGTCTCCATCGCAAAATTGGAATAAGCATCCAATATTAGACGAAACTTCCCTCGTGGAAAGGTTTTATAAAAGGCGATCTTGTCCTAATTTCACTTATCGGCACGCACGCCACAATAGGTGAATAAAAATTGAAATAATTAAATACTATTTACGGTTTCGGGAACTTTTCCAGCCCGCGTGTAAAACTAATTACGATTATGAAATTTCACAAATTAAGATTATAAATTATCTAATCTATTTCAAAAAAAGAAAACAGATAAAATCTGGACAGTTCCCAGCCAGTTTTCATGTATTTATATAAAAAAAAAATTCTTTAATAGTATTTTACAAGTATTCCCGAAATCAATTAAGGTAAAGTCAGGTAAGTGTGTAGTAAAAATTGCATAGTGCGAAGAAAATGTAACACTGTTCACATAACAAGACATTTTGATAAATTTTACACATAGAAGTACGCAATGTATGCTCAGTTGAAAGCCTTTAATAGATACACCTTTTATAATTATCAACTGTTTACTAGAAAAAAAAGAAATTTTAAACACTGTCAATACTACATACTTACCAGCAAAATGGGGCAAGTGTGTAATCGTTCCGCATTTTTTATATTAATAGCATTATCCTTTAGTTCGGCCAAGAGTGTAATACTAAACTGATGTCTGTTTAATAAGGTATGATATATTCACAAGATATTCAAGTTATTACACGTTAGGAGATGCGAACTTTTGTTTGTAAAACTAGTATGAAGTTTAGTACATTAGTATTACAACAAGAGGACGTCCGTATTTCAATTTTAAAAATAAATATAAACAAACTACTTGCCCCGGTTACACACTTACCTGACTTTACCTTATGCAAAACTTGTATCTTCATTATCAACAATACTTACCTTTATGTAATCAACAAGGCTTTGTACAGATACTTACTTCCGTTCTTAACGAATCGGTAGATCGATAGGTAGGAGGATAATCAGAACATGACGGCAATAAAATAACACTATACTAGGATTTATTGTTTCTCCATAAGATAATTGTGTTAATACAAAAATGTTGTTCAAAACCTAACTAAACAAAAATCACAATACAATCAATACTTATTTATTCTCCGTGACGGAAATCGTTCGCGGTCGGACATAAATTACCTATGTATTATGTTAAATAAAAATGAAACGCTCCAATCGAAATACACAAATATGTATTCAAAGAAAAAAACACACATACATTCAGATATACTCATTGGATTCTTCGTACCCTCCTCTTTTTTTTTTTTAATTTATTTCCCTCTTCTACAAACGGTAAAGATCAAATCGAAATAAAAGTGAAATTCAGTGAAATTCAAACTCGGGGATGCAGTTAAAGGTAAGAACAGAAAGAGTACAATATAGGAATAATACAACTAGTATACAATTTATGCTTTCGCTGGAGTCTCCGCTGTTGGCTCGATGCCTTCCGTTTTCACCATCTTACCACTATCACCTGAAATCGCGAAACGAATAAATAAATAGAAGACATTTCAATAAAAAAACGATCTTACTTTCTGAATCGGCCTGTTCGCCTCCAGACCTCCTGCGTTTCCTAGCGGATCTGTCACGACGAAATACTTTCTGCTGGGCAGGTAAGGGATCCATACCGAGTACCTGTAGGACAAAAAGAAAATAATCGAATAAAATTTTTAGATTAGTAAATCGGTAAGCAGATGTTACCTTGTGTATTTGCCTATACGCTATGAGACGCAATGCGTACTGCGCGGAGCATGTCAGATCTTCGCGTTGTTGAGTCTTCAGTGCGGCTGCTGCGTCCGGATTATCCTTTTCGCAAGGATCGCCTAGGCCAGGACCTCCAGGTAAGAGGATACCGCCGGCGACCGCCTCCATGACCCTGCGGAGTGCGTCTCCAGGCGATAGCTGTATTTGACCAGGTACTGAGGAAATTACTTTTTCTACCAATAGTTCCATAGCCTGCAAGTGCAAACAAAAATATCCCCTGTCAATTACGGAATCATACAAGTTAAATGTAATTAAAAAGTAAAACTTCAATTATTATGAGAGGGTTAGATAAGAGTAATAAAACTCGTTCTTTCGTTCCTCTAATATTTATTATTTGATTACTAGTTTCGGCTTTTTAAAAAGCCATCTTCAGATCACTGGAAATGCAAATGATTAATTGATTAGCATAAATAATTGTGTTAATTTTTTTTTTAAATATAGAACTAAAATTAAAAGATGTAAAAAATATATAAGCCAACAATCACAAATGACATTTTAAAAATTCTGTATTAAAAGTGTACGTACACGTCAAAAAAAAGGTAAAATTGTCGATTATCAAAATAATGGTGTCCGCTTAATTTATTTTCATGTTTGGTGTTTTTTATTTTAATAATCGACAATTTTACCTTTTTTTTTTAACGTGTAAGTACACTTTTAATACATAATTTTTAAAATGTCATTTGTGATTGTTGACTTATATATTTATTACATCTTTTAATTTCTTCAGTTCTATATTTTAAAAAAAAAATTAACACAATTATTTATGCTAATCAATTAATCATTTGCATTTCCAGTGATCTGAAGATGGCTTCTTAAAAAGCCGAAACTAGTAAACAATTAATAAATATTAGATGAACGAAAGAACGAGTTTTATTACTCTTATCTAACCCTCACATATAACGTTCATTGCATACTTAGAATATAATTTAATTATTGTTATTATAACAAAGATGGCAACGTTCTTACGGCACAACAAAGAATTGTTAACAACAAATTGTTGAAGCTCCCAACAACTTAATTCTTTTACTAAAAAAAATCTCGCTATCTCAAGAAAGAAGAAGAAAACATTATAATACAGGCACTTTCTGAGAGGTTTTAGAAAATTTTACGGATGGGTCGAAGAGTGAGGGTGGTACAGGGGCGGCGTTTGTTGTTTATAATAGGGCTATTGAAATACATAATCAAAAGTTTAAATTAGGGGATCATTGCAATATTTTTCAGGCAGAATTAGGCTGCGTTCCGAGTAGCGCATTTTATGCAATGCGTGCATTGAAAGACAGAACACTGTGAGCGTTCCGATTTACTTATGCATATGCGACGCATTGCCTGCATTACCTTTTTTTCTATGTGTTGTATGTTCCATTCTGGCCTCTGTCAGGGTCTAAACTGATTTCGCGGCAAAACTTTTTATGCACGCATACGTTTTAAATCTGAACGATGTATCGTTACATCAGACGCATACAATGCATTATGCGCGACTCGGAACGCAGCCTTAGTTGCAATAAATCAGGCGCAGTAGTTTATAGTAGGCGCAAATGGGAATTTATGCGGGACGTGAGAATTATAACAGACAGCTTATCTGTATTAGAGGCGTTAGGGAATTTAAAAAAAAATCCGACTGATTTGTTGTTAGATACTTGGGATATGTTGCGCGAGGCGAATATAAAACTTTTTTGGACTAGGTCTCATGTAGGTACAATCGGTAATGAGAGGGCAGATCAATTAACGAAAGAGGCGGTGTGTAGGAAATATAGCTCGATTATTAGGCATTACCACCCCTTACAAAAAAAAATAGATTTGGGCTAATTTCGGCTAGTGTAGTTAAAAAAGCATTTAGGGATAAACTTGATAATGATTGGCAGAGTAAATGGGAGGTGGACTAGGAAATTTATCGGTAGCGTTACACGTTTTAAGGAAATGATAATTTATCGTATCAGGCGGTAGAATTAATAACAGGTCACGGTAATTTTAAATCATATTTATGTAGAATTGGGAGGGTTAATGATTTACTTTGTGAATGTGGTGGGGTAAAATATTTTAAAAATATTAAAATATTTAAAAAACCTAATTCCTCTTTCCCTGTCGCCCCTTCCAATGTTAAAGAAACATGATTTCAAACATTTTTAATATGTCCTATCTCCCGATGTTTAAGAAAAAAAAACTATCATTAAAAAAACATCCCCATTCCCTCTCACCCTTTCCAATGTTAAAAAAAAATATATAATTTGAAACATTTCTAATCCATCCTCTCTCAATGTTTCGAAAAAAAAAATAAAATAATTTAAAAGAAAATAAACCCTTCTCCCCCTCACCTCTTCCAATGTTAAAAAAAAACATGATTTGAAACATTTTTAAAGCGTCTTCTTCCGATATTTAACAAAAAATGGGAAACAATATCATAAAAAAAAACTTCGTTCCCCTCTCGCCCCTGTAATGTTAACAAAAATATGATTTGAAACATTTCTAATGCATCCTCTCTCCCGATGTTAGGAAAATAAAAAAAAACAATCTAAATCCCCCTCCCTCTTTCCCCTTCCAATGTTAAAAAAAAAAAAAATTTGATTTGAAACATTTTTAATGCGTGCTCTTTCGATGTTCCAAAAAAAATCTGTGTATCATATGTTCATATCAAATTCAACTAGTATTACATGTGGCGTGAAAACGCCCCATTCCGTACTGGCAGAGCCATCAATCGTTCTTTCCAGTTTGTTTTATTCTGGTGGTCAAATTTTCGTGTCCTAATTTACTGTCGTAGCAAACCTAGAGTTCTGCAACTAATATCAGGTAGGAAAACTGTATATTCTAACTGGTGGCGTTCTGATTTGAACGACCGTCTCTGGCTAAGTTCAATAGCCAGTTTTTTATAGTTGTCTTTTTTGTCAAGCATTTACATATTGAACAGCGACGCCGAAAATTCTCGAATTCAGTACTCAAAATAGTGACTATTGTGTGCGATAAATAGCAACATAAGGTTTTCAGGAAGGTATTTTATTAAACAGTATTTTACTTACCCATGAACTAAGTGGGGACCACGTCGGGACACGCTGGCACAGATCTCTCAGTATACGTATGATTACTACACAAGAATGTAGCCCGAGCGCCCTAGCCTAAAAACACAGCGAAATCAAACGTAACTCGGACAAATCATTCGAGAAATTGTAAATAAAAAAAAAGAGAGAAAAGAATAAATAAAAGCAGAGGTCTTGCTAAAATTCCGGTGCATTGTCACCGTCAAATAATAATAAAAATAAAACGGACGTTATTATCTTTACGTTTCTCTTAGCAAAACAAAAAAGCTAAAGACTAAGATGCAAAATCGCGAATACGAGAGAAAACTAAGTGAATTCAATGAGCAGGACCCCTATCTATTAATATATTTTTTTGTTTATAAATCGATATAAATATAAATATGTATAAGGAATCATCTGAGAAGATGTGACTTTCCCCAATCAATCAATTTTTTTTAAATTTACTTCGCGTTAAATTTTTACAATTGCTTTTATAAAGTGCACAAATAATTGAAAAAGAAATCGCACGTTTTATGTGGGAATAGAGGCACGCGATATGCATAAGAGGCCGCGGAAATAAAAAAAAAAAATAAAAGAAATTTTCAGCTCTTATATAAAGTGTCATAATTAAAAATATTCACTATTGAAACAAAAACAAAAAATAAATTCAATTGAATAATTTCTAAGCGACTATTCCCAACGTTGTAAAATCGAACAGTGGTTTAAAACTCACATCGTCAGATATCGATCGAAACACGCAAATTGCTTTTGCTCAAAAGTACGATGTAATAATATATATTATATATAAAAATATTTGAAGATATAATAATAATAATAATAATAAAACGATAAATATTACAATCTAAAACGTATATGAACAGCGCGTTGGCGCGGTGTGAGAGATAGACACAAACCTGGAACCATTTGGTATGTCTGAGGGCTGCCAGCGCCTGGAGACACTTGCCGCGTGCGAGAACATCCCGGTCCGACCCGCCGCTCGCAGCTTCTAGACATCAGAAAGGGTGTTTGACCATCGTGCACACCACAGCTGCAGCGCGTGCGCGCTGCAGCCACGGTGTGTTAGTTGATCAAAAATCCTTATCCCACACCACCTAAAATCAGCTCTAAATCTGGCAATCAGCACAGTACAAATAGACATAAGTATTGGACCACATGTTGTACAATCAAAATGTAATTAAAGAACGTCGACGCTGCTGGTCTAATTAATACACAAAAAACAAAACAAAAATAATAATAGATATTTATGTATGTATTATGTGCGTACGTGGGGCGTTCTAGAGACGTACCATTTCATTGATCTTTACGGCAGTCTACTACGCACGCCGTACGGGTATTTTTTTTTAAACAATTTCTCTAAAAACAAAAGAAAGCACGCGGTTCGTTATTAATGTTGTGTGGATGTTTTTTTTTTACGATGATTACACGAAATTGGGCAACTGAATTTAAGTTAATCAGTCGATTAATTCACTGTAGTCACAGTGAATTACATAATATAGGTTTCGAAAGAAAAGTTGGCGCCAATACAGGGGCAACCTCCAATCGTTTAATTACCGTAAAAAGTTGTAACATTTAAAATTTTCTATAGGTAATAATGAAATATTATGGCTATGAAGAATATATCGTCTAAATTTTTACATGAGGCAGTTTCTCGCAAATATCGACCCTAAGTCGAGGAAGGAACGCTTGGATCTTGCCGGTGCGAATCAGAAGATCGATGCGCTCTCTCCAAACCTAGCAAGCATATCGAGCAGATCGCTTGTGTTAATCAATTACAGTGAATTATATAATATAGGTTTCGAAAGAAAAATTGGTGCCCATACAGGGGCAACCTCTAATCGTTTAATTACCGTAAAAAGTTGTAACATTTAAAATTTTCTACTATAGGTAATAATGAAATATTATGGCTAGGAAGAATATATCGTCTAAATTTTTGCATGAGGCAGTTTCCCGCAAATATCGACCCTAAGTCGAGGAAGGGACGCTTGGATCTTGCCGGTGCGAATCAGAAGATCGATGCGCTCTCTCCGAACCTAGTAAGCATACCGAGCAGATCGCTCGTGTTAGTCAATTACAGTGAATTATATAATGTAGCTTTCGAAAGAAAAAATGGCGCCCATACAGGGGCAACCTCCAACCATTCAATTACCGTAAAATGTTGTAACATTTAAAATTTTCTATAGGTAATAATTAAATAGTATGGCTATGAATATGTTGTCTAAATTTTTGCATGATGCAGTTTCTCGCAAATACCGACCTTAAGTCGAGGAAGGGACGCTTGGATCTTGCCAGTGCGAATCAGAAGATCGATGTGCTCTCTCCGAACCTAGCAAGCATACCCAGCAGACTGCTCGTGTTAATCGACTACAGTGATTTACATAATATAGGTTTCGAAGGAAAAGTTGGCGCCCATACAAGGGCAACCTCCAACCGTTCACTTACCGTAAAAAGTTTTTACGTTTAAAATTTTCTATAGGTAATAATTAGATATTATGGCTATGAATATATTGTCTAAATTTTTACATAATGCAGTTTCTCGCAAATACCGACCTTAAGTCGAGGAAGGGACGCTTGGATCTTGCCGGTGCGAATCAGAAGATCGATGCGCTATCTCCGAACCTAGCAAGCATACCGAGCAGACCGTTCGTGTTAATCGATTACAGTGAATTATATAGTTCAGGTTTCGAAAGAAAAGTTGGCGCCCATACAGGGGCAACATCCAACCGTTTAATTTCCGCAAAAAGTTGCAAAATTTAAAATGTTCTATAGGTAATAACTAATTATAGCTATGAAGAATATATCGTCTAAATTTTTGCATGAGGCAGTTTCCCGCAAGTATCTACCCTAAGTCGAGGAAGGGACGCTTGGATCTTCCCGGTGCAAATCGGAAGATCGATGCGCTCTCTCCGAACCTAACAAGTATACCGGGCAGATCGCTCGTGTTAATCGATTACAGTGAATTACATAGTTCAGTTTACGAAAGAAAAGTTGGCGCCCATACAGGGGCAACCTCCAACCGTAAAATGTAACATTTAAAATTTTCTATAAGTAATAATTGAATATTATGGTTATAAATATATTGTCTAAATTTTTGCATGAGGCAGTTTCTCGTATATATCGAGGAGGGTACGCTTGGACCTTGCCGGTGCGAATCAGAAGATCGATGCGCTCTCTAAGTGTTTTAAGTTTTTTTGTTTATATGAGGTGAAAATGGCACGTGCTATGGAAAAGAAATAAGAGCAAGATATTGCATCACATTATGAAACATTTGGGAGTAAAACTTTGCTTTGAAATAATGACAACCAAAAATTGGCAAAACAAATATACATTATCACATCAATTTTGCCCCCCAACTAGGGCTCGTTCTTAATGCTATCGTTTACATGGCCGTAGGTATTTTATTTTTATATACACATATCTTGTCAATTGTTAGCTCTCTACATGTTTCGTATTTTTTCTTCATATTATTACTGTACTTTACGATTTTTTTTTATTTATTTACTAACATCTTTTTGACGATTCATATACATTTATATACTATCTGATATACATTATTACTAATTAAATGACAAACTATTTTTGTCGAAAACCCACAGAATAGAAAGAAGGAATGCTATGTAAGCAGAACACACTAGCATTAGACAACAAATGACTGGCACAATGTGCGGTCGGTCGATAATAACAGAAAATTTCCAATTTACAGTGCACAGAGAATATTCATTCGAAAATCAGTAAGTGTATGCTGTAGTGTGTAGTATATCTATTAAATAAATAAAAAAAAAATGAGAAACGATTCAATTATAATTTGAATTGTTTTACATTGTTAATAATTCAGAAAACATTGAGAAGAATATACCGAGATAAGAAGCGAAAGCAGTATATCGCAGCACTTTCGGAGAGACGCTTTGTGGGCATAAAAACCATGCTTTAAACGTGATACTGGGGAGAAATATGTGCAAACAGATATAGTATATAACGTCAATATCATTTTTGGCGCCCAATTAGGGGCGTTCTTCAACTCTACCAATGAACGGATTTTGCTGAATACAGAATGAATTTTTTTTCTTGCTATGTGAGCAGAAAAAAAAATCGATTATAGTAAGTCACGAGAATACCACTATTAAATAATAAAATATTGCAACAAGGCGCTGTCGAACGGAAATAACGAAAAAATTGAAATTGATTATATGAGATGGCAAATATCTACTTGAAGATCAGTAAGTATAGTATAGATGTAGACTCGACGTATCTCTTTCTAAAAATAAATGACCAGGAGTCAGGTGTTTTTAAGTTGATCATTGAGTGATTATTCGCTTTGTTTTACGATATTTCGATACAGGAAACATTGAGGAAAATAACTTAAAGTAAAATACTATATCTACCACTCTCTGTAATAGGAGTAGGAGGAGGAGTAAAAATTTTGTTTCTAAACGTGAGAAGATATGCAAAATAAATGAAGATCCAGTATAGTAACATCACGTTTGGCGCCCAACCAGGGGCTTTTCAATTTCCAATCTCTAAAAATTAAAATAGCTGCATTTTCAACGTCTATTTTTGCTTGTAATGCACATAAAATATAGGATCGCTGGTTAGAAAAAGTTACCATGTACGCTTTTCTAGACAGTTTTGATTAACGTTTTTGAACCTTAAAAACTTCAGTTTCGTTTAAAGTTTAAAGCATATCTCCTAACGCCTTTTTATGACTTCAAAACGATAAGTTTTAAGCAAGAGGTGATAAATTCGTACATATAAATATTTTTTTAGTTCGTTGTAACAAATGACAAATAAAAAAGAAATTGTCTAGTGCGAAATGGCATGTGTTGAATAGGAAATTACAATTTTCGTATGGGAAATAATGGGTGACAAGACATATCGAATGAACGCCAAATGATAGATCTAGATATTTAGACATCTGTGTAGGGTGATAAAAATTCAACTGAAAATAGAAATTTCAAGCTATAAAAAGCTTTGATTCCGTAAGATCCCAGATTGAAATACAAATCCATCCAACAATCACAGACTTCTTATTCCGGCTTTTATGTTAGAAATTGTCGAAATAATTTTTATTCCATCGCAATAAAATCCACACAACAATAAAACGTACCACGTGTGCAGGTGGTGTAAATCTACTAAACACAGTTCGTATTAAAAGGAAAAACTACTCTAAATAAAATGAAAAAAAAAAGAGGAGAGAAAACAAGAGAGTGACTGCTTCGTGATCGGTTTAAATGCTGTCGTGTAGGAAAATATACATAATTACCAGACTTCGGTAATCTTCGAATGAAAACATCTAAAAAGTCCAATATTTATTAAAAATCATCAAGGTTTAAGCTGCTGGAGTTCATGAAAATAGCTTCAGAACCCCGCCGTACGGCAAAATGATAAATAACATGGGAATGGTATACTAAAAATAAGATAATGATAACAACGTTCGAGTACAAACCCTGCAATTACTGGAAGAATTTTACCGAAATACCCAAAAGGTACTGAAGTAAAATTCCAAACACTTTTTTAAACACGGTTTGCAATCGACAGGACAATAGAAAACAGGAACAATAATTAATAACTTTAACACATCACCTTCTAGCTTAAACCCTGCCTACTCAATAGTACTGTACCCAAAACATTCATACATCAACCTCGTCGCACTTCTAACCTTGTTCGCGCATCACCGGACTGGTGAGCTGCACCAACACCGTCAGCGAGTCCTCGGAAACTGTGAAACCGGCCTCGGCGGCGTTTATTGTCACGGCGTAGTTGTGATCGGTGGAAACTTGCTTCAACGCCGGCGGCAGCATCTCGACCACTTTCCGCAACAGCGTGAGCGTCGGCTTGTCCGCGCACAATACAACTAGTTCTACGTTGGTGTCTCCTCTGAGGAGCAGTCCCTTAGCTAGATGACCGACGCGCATGACGCCCTTCAGGGTTCTGTTGGCGTCGCGGTCTTGTTGGAATGAAAATCTGAAATAACAATGTGTCCTACATTTTTTTACTATACTATACGATTCGAGCGAGAGCTAAAATATACCGGCGTAGTCGAGGGTGACAGAACGATAAGTGTGTTTTTCGTTTTTCAGTACAGTTGTCGCCTATTATATGCATATGGACTTACATTGAGACACGTCGATCGTTTCGTGACCCGGGATTATACCGGCATTAACAATAATATAATAAAAAATACAAGGATGCACAGTCGATTCATGATAACAACATAGCGTTGGGAAAAATCGGCTTATACATTTTTAATTTTTGTTATTGTTCCGTAATGTTCTTTATTCATTGTTTAACAGTGTTGTAGAACAATAACAGCGACAACAATAACATTAACAATAATATCAGTAGTAAAATGCATAAGGTAAAGTCAGGTAAGTGTGTAACCGGGGCAAGTGTGTAGTTTGGCTATATTTATTTTTAAAATTGAAATACGGACGTCCTCTTGTTATAATACTAATGTGCTAAACTTCATACTAGTTTTACAAACAAAAGTTCGCATCTCCTAACGTGTAATAACTTGAATATCTTGTGAATATATCATACCTTATTAAACAGGCATCAGTTTAGTATTACACTCTTGGCCGAACTAAAGGATAATGCTATTCATATATAAAATGCGAAACGATTACACACTTGCCCCATTTTGCTGGGTAAGTGTGTAGTATTGACAGTGTTTAAAATTTAATTTTTTCTAGTAAACCGTTGATAATTATAAAAGGTGTATCTATTGAAGGCTTTCAACTGAGCATATATTACGTACTTCTATGTGTAAAAATTATCAAAATGTCTTATTATATGAACAGTGTTACATTTTCTTCACACTATTCAAGTTTTACTACACACTTACCTGACTTTACCTTAGGTATTTAAGAAAAATATAAAAAAAAAATGAAATATCAATTTTCAACGCTATCCTTTAAGGAAAATCACAGTCAAATTAAATTAAAATTAGTTTTGATTAAGAAACTCGTCGGAATTGTAAAAATATTTATCAATGAAGTATTGTTTAAGACTCGCTGTCAAATCTTTACAAAATTCTCTTTGTTACAACCATTCAGAAATGCTTACTGCTTTCTTTTGCAAAAGAAGTATTGATTGTTAAATTAGCATTTGTATCCCAGAACGACAAACCATAATTTATGTGGGCGTTAAAGTATGCAAAAATAAACAGTTCGTAAATTACTTATATCATAAATTTTCTGCATTTTTATCATGACATAGAGCGATTTATTTAATTTAGATGTTATTGTCGATAAGTGCGAATCTCATTACAATGTGCTTTCGGTTAATCTCAACAATTTGCACTCATTGGAATTATCAAGCACCAACGTGTTAAATTCCAGTGATATATCGACAAAAGTATGCTCAAATAACAGCATTTTAGTTTTAGCAAAATTCAGAAATAGCTTGTTTTCTGAAACAGCGTCACCTTACCAGACACAGCAGAGAGCAGACCATTCATAAAAAACGCGATCAAGAGAGGTCCCAGTATAGAACCCTGCGGCACACCAACCCCAACCCTCCCAACATCTACGCGAACATATTTAATCCCAGTATAATGTGCGCGACCACATAAATATGACTCGATCCCATCATATCCCTTTCCTCTAATTCCCTAATGAAATATATTGGCTAATATCAACTATTATATTAGCATATATATGGTCAATGACGTGTAGTTTTGTTAGCAAAATCTAGAGCGGCGCCAATGTAGCTTCTTAGCGGGGCAGTTATAAGCGAACTACTTGATATGCACAATGCTTGAGTATTAGTGCTGTCGGTAAAAAAAAAATCTATCCCAATTGGCAAAATTCAAATTTCCTACCATAAGTTTTAGTAACTTACACATTCAAGTCTGAAATTACTAATGATTTTATAAACATTTTTAGTAACTAAACCGCGACAAATTTGAATTATATGCCCTAGCATGTAAATAAGTTAATTGTCTGTGGAGCGGATTTTACTAGTTCCGTGGTTTATATCTATCAAAGTCATTTTACAGGAAGAATGTATGTTTGAAGAGTTTTTAAATTCATCGATCAATTCATCCAAGGTTTTAAAATTCTAATTTTAAGATACTATAAATATTCTGTTCGTGCACTTGCTTGCACATCTATAAAATTGTTTAACATTATGTCTCATTTCTAAAAGCAATATGAGATCTCCTAAAAGCAGCGAGTGAAAACGAAAAGAAAATCTTTCCTAGAATTAAATGAGGGAAATTTGAATTCTGCTAATTTTCTGGGTTTTTTTTCTATTTTTTATTGTTGGTTACAAATTTATAGTTTCACAACTCTAACCATTATAAAATATAGTCTTTCCAACAATTGAATTTTCAATATTGATTCTACAAAATGCTGCGTACAAAAAACTTCACAAGCAGGACAAAAATTTACGATCGATTCTAGCGTACTTGTTGAAATGAAAATATCGGAGGCTAATGTTGTACATTTAGACGTAAACGAAATTGAGGAAAATGGCTTAAAAGTGCAACCGGATAATAACAAGGTTGCATATTCTTATTTTGAAAAGACTCAGGCGATTGAAACTGGCACTGCAACCTTTCTTTCAGGTTATATTTTAAGCAAAATGATAAAGAAATTTTCTTGTTCGATTCCCCAATTCTCATACGAAAACAGATAAGTATTTTGGAAACAAGTATGAGCTTATGTTTTGTTATTGTAATATTTTTTTTCGATTTTAACTGCAGATATTCGTGATTATTCTTCTGAATCTAGAAACACGCCCTAGATGTGTCCCGAACAATCTCGTAATCCCGGCGCCAGATATAAATAACGCGTGGGGATTGGCCGGGCAGTCAGTCAGTCGATACGAGTTGAATAGTGCGGATAACGAGTGAAGATAAATACGATATAAATTAGTACGTGTGATGTAAATATCGGTGCAAATAAATCGTTTACATAAATGAAGACATTAGTTAATTAAGTGATTTAATTTTAGTGTTATTTAATAGATTTTAAGTAGTCCGTAAGTGCGTTAATAAATCAAGTTAATTTAAATATATCGCCTGTGTATTTTTCTAAACCCCGATAATGTTTTAAGAATAGAAAAAACGTTACATTACATATCAAAAAACTAAAAAAATATTTGAAATGTACACTGAAAAGCAAACATATTTTATCATCGCAAATGAATCAAAAATATAAATGTGTATTAAATTTCGCATTTCGCAAGCAAATATTTCATGTGTAGCTTCGCTTTAACGCAAAAATATGATTAATTTTATTATAAAACCAATATTAATTTATTGGGCCCACATTTATGTTTTTTACTTCTTATGTTTAAGCACGTCAGTTTACGTTTACATAATCTAAAACAAGCCTAGCGTGACATCTATAGTACTGCGAAGGAACTATTCTTTACACGTCTATAATAAATTTATATTGTATTTAGTAATAGTTTCTCAATATTTTGATAAAGTGTGAAATTATTTTTCGGAAAAAACATTATTCTTTTGATTATAACTTCATCGAACAATGAATATTTGGTTATCAATCGAGGTAAATAAACATCAATGTATGAAAGATCAAAGCCTGAATTGCATATAAGCTAGCAAAGCAGGTGTGAAGACTTTCGTAAATCGATCTAAGACACGACTAAAATTTCGACATTACCAACTGCGCACATCGAAAGGAACTCATGTCTATAAAAAAATGCACAATTCTGTTTTTTTTTTTCTTTTAAAGAAATTTAAAATAAATGTTTCAATCTCTTTAATTACATCACTCATTCTCATTTACTTTCACTATGTATTTCTACATGTTTATGGATCTTACATAAGATAAAATAGGCTTAAAAACAAATAATTTCATATGATTTAATTATTTTTGGTAATTTTTGTGGCTATATTTTATGCAGAAACAAAATGAAGTGTATTTATTTATAATATATAAATTTAATTTTAGTACTTATAATATCCGTTTTTCTGGCGTAGCCCAGAGCAGCTATCTTGGACTACTTTTGTCTTGTATGTTAACTATATTCATTGCTGCTTCAAATATTCACAATATTTACGCAGATGATTTAAAACTATATAAGGTTAATTAATTCACATCCTGATATTCATCAACTGCAGTCTGATTTAGATAGAATCGCCACATACTACAGGAATAACCAATTATTTTTGAACTTAATATAAAATATGATAATAATATCTAAACGAAATTATGAGACTTACAGTTGATTATCCCTGCCGTCCTCTTTCTGCTCTCCGCCATTCTTATTCTCATCAGCCTTCGCCTCATCCTGATTCGTAGTAGCGGTCGTCTGTCCTTGTTGCTGCTGTTGTTGGTCTTCTTTCTTGATGGTCTCGGCCATCTGGTCGGAAACTATCTTCAGAGCGCGCTCGGTGTGAGAGACGATGTGCTGGATAGCCTGCAACTCTTCCTCCTTGGGATAGATCTCGGAATGTCGGGCCATCACGTGACGGTCGTCGCTAGACTCGATCCTGCGCGCCATCTGCTGGCCTTGGTAGAACTACGAACAGAAGACGAGGAAAAAATAATAAAAAAAATGTTTTTAGGGGGAAATAATGTTTCTTACCGGTGGCGGCCCACTGCCTGGGAATGGCGGTCTGCCCCTAGGGAACGGGCCCATGTTTCCACGTCGACACCATTCCATGTAATCTTCTTCGTATCGCCGCCTTTCTTCCCAATACATTCGCTCTTCTTCGTCTTCGGCGGCCATGTGTCTCCTTTGCCAATATTCTTCTCTCAACGCCTGTAATAAATAGCGTATTTTAACAGTAATAAAACGTAGTTAGATTATGGTATAATTTGATTAAAAGGGGATGGGATTGAGACAAGGACATGCTTAAATAATGTCGAAGAAATAAGAAATGTACTTACTGCTCGCCTCATCTTCTCTTCTTGTATCTTACGCTGACGTAGAGAGGGCTTAACGTCAACCACTAAGTCGGGGTTAACTTTTTTCTTATATTGAAGACGATGTCTTCTACCTTTCATGTGCATCTCTTTGGCATTAGGATCATTAAATCGGCATTCGCAAAGTTTACAATTGAAACTTATAACCTACGACAAATAGCTTGAGCATAATTTCGTACTTTTAATGGCATTAATGATGCAGCACTGACATAGGTCATTTACATTAGTGATGTAGCGAATTCGCATTCGCAATAAATATGCGAATATTGGGAATATCGAATTATTATTATTTACCTGTTAAAATGGATAATTTAGAAAAAAAAAAAAACTAATCAAATTCATTGAAATCCTAAAACAACCTTTTGAGCACAAATTTGTAGTTTATATTACCATAACCATCAATAACCTCAAAACTAAACTTGAATTGACAAGAATGAGACGTAAAAAGTCGAAAATTATCTTAATGCAAGTGTTCGTATAGTTGTAAACTGAAAACTAGTAGATGACGCTAGTAAAGTTAAAAAGTTAATATTCGCATTCGCGAATGTGTAAAATCACGTATTCGTTACATCACTAATTTACATTGATGATTCAGCATCACATCAATCTTTTGTGTTGATTAATAAATAGTTTAAAGATAAAATTCGTTAAAATATACAAAAAAGGTGAACTAGGGTGAGGGAAGAGGCCAAAACAACAAATTAATTTTACATACAGCTCTGTTATTTGATTATTTTAGAGGTTTTAATAAGTTCATGATTGGTCATTCAGCGCCATATCAATATTTTGCGTTAATTAATTAATAGTTTAAAGATAAAATTCATTAAATGATACAAAAAGGTGAAGTAGGGTGAGGAAAGAGGCCAAAACAACAAATTAATTTTACATACAGCTCTGTTATTTGATTATTTTAGAGGTTTTAATAAGTTCATGATTGGTGATTCAGCACCATATCAATATTTTGCGTTAATTAATAAATAAATAGTTTAAAGATAAAATTCGTTAAATTATACACAAAGGTAAAGCAGGGTGAGTAAAGAGGCCAAAACAACAAATTAATTTTTCATACAGCTCTGTTATTTGATTATTTTAGAGGTTTTAATAAGCTCATGATTGGTGATTCAGTACCATATCAATATTTTGCGTTAATTAATAAATAGTTTAAAGATAAAATTCGTTAAATTATATAAAAAGTTGAAGCAGTATAGGGAGAGAGGCCAAAACAAATCAACTTTTACATACAGCTGTTATTTGATTATTTTACAGGTTTTAATAGGTTCATGATTGGTGATTCAGCACCATATCAATATTTTGCGTTAATTAATAAATAAATAGTTTAAAGATAAAATTCGTTAAATTATACACAAAGGTAAAGCAGGGTGAGTAAAGAGGCCAAAACAACAAATTAATTTTTCATACAGCTCTGTTATTTGATTATTTTAGAGGTTTTAATAAGCTCATGATTGGTGATTCAGTACCATATCAATATTTTGCGTTAATTAATAAATAGTTTAAAGATAAAATTCGTTAAATTATATAAAAAGTTGAAGCAGTGTAGAGAGAGAGGCCAAAACAACAAATCAATTTTTATATACAGCTGTTATTTGATTATTTTAGAGGTTTTAATAAGTTCATGATTGGTGATTCAGCACCATATCAATATTTTGCATTAATTAATAATATGAAGATTATTGTTGAACGATTGTTTTATTTCGAAGTTTATAAAACTACAAGCAAATCGTTATGATTTGTTTACTGTAGTGCAATTAGCACAACCATTTCATCTAGATTTATGAGGTTGGACTGTAACAATGATAAAATGTGTATATCTTTTATGTTTGGTAATTTCAGGTCGCTCCACTAACCAACGCGAAAAGCAGAATCAAATAGTCAACTAAAGCCTACTCCCCGGCTATGAATAAATACGGTTTCCAATTTACAATAGAAGAGATTAGGTGTAACAAAGTTTTACTTTTGAAAATATATATCAACAGTAAATAAATTGTGATTCTAATTATAATTATAAGTGATATTATTTAACGGGTTTATGATAGTTTTACATTTTGGCAATAAAAAAAAGTCGATACATGGTTAACCCAGCTGTTAACGTAAACGACCTACATTCAAGGTAATTGAAGGAAGTTAAGAAAGGTCACTCCAAAAAAAAGAAAAAAAAAAAAACAATCAATTGAGAAAGGGTTCGTCTTATCTTACCTTGCCATCGTCACTTTTAATCTCCTCGATGTAATCCTGACCGACTGGTTGAATATCCGGTTCCGGTGTTTCGTCGGCGTCATCATCCTTAGTATCACCGTTGCCTGTAGAAATGCCCAAACCACCAGACTGCACAAAGTTTATTTTAGGAGTAGAGCTGACCGACTTACGTGGACCGCCTATTATCTCCGGTTCCTGTGGAGGAATCGGTTTGCCCAGTTTCGTATGCAACATCACCACTTTGGAATGCTTTGCACCGCGAATGTGGGCGGCATACGCGTCGTTCCCTGAAACACAGTCACAGTTTTATTACCAGGTTAACCGAGAATCTTAGGTAGATGTCAATTTCTAAACTAGTAATTATAGTAATGTATAAAGGGCGGAATATATGCACGTCAATTCAGTTAAAATATGCGCATATATATGCATCGTTTTTCTCTGAAATATGCAACAATATGCATTTATTTGTCGAAATATGCAATTATATGCCTTGAATATAACATGGAAAAATGGAAATAAAGAAACGCCGACTCTTACAAAAATTATTTATTTTAAGTAAAATTAAAAGAAAAACATAATAGGTAAAATTTTCAACCTGAAATAGTATAAAATGCATTTATAACGATATATTTTTCAAAATTTTCCAATAAAAATGTTTGCCTTCTGTCTGTAAAAATATGTTTGTACAAAGAAAAAGTTCTTTCAACATCTACCGATGTGATCTGGCAATATTTTAATTTGGGTAGTAAGTCATAAGGCCAAGGTATTACTTCGTTGGATGGTTTACTATCAAAAATATTTTTGACTTCCATTAAATACTTAAAGCCTTCATTCTTTCCCACAATAACTTCGAGTTTCCTTCTTACTTGATTTCCTACATCACCGGGAACTTCTTTGCATTTGTCGGAAAAAGTTTCAACAATATTAATTGATTCTCTTAAACTTATATTATTACTTTCTAACGAAGTTATTATATCTGATACAAAACTAAAATTAACCTTAATAAAAACAAGTTCCTTAGCTAAATTTACATTTTTGAATAATGCTTGACTTTGCACTACACACTGCGAATTGTCTTCTAAATCTAAAACTATGTCTTTAATGGCTTCAAAATGGTCTGCGTAGAATATCGCGGCCTTAATCCATGTTCCCCATCGAGTAATTACGGGCTCTGGAGGTAAACAAACTCCTGGCAATTTCTCTCTATAGATCTGCACTCTTAGAGGTGCTTTCAAAAACACTTTCTTTACATTTGAAATTAATTTGTTCACCAAGGGATATGCTGTTCTAATAGTTTCTGCAACTCTGTTTATCCCGTGTAAAAGACAAGTGACATGTACCATATTGGGATAAAATATTTTTAAGTTTTGGCCTACTTTAACCATATACGGCGCTGCGTCAGACAAAAACACTAAAAACTTCTCTACTGGAACTGGATTTGGTAAAAAAAAAAATTGATAGAGACTGCTGAATAAATCGAGTTACGGTCACATTATTTGTTTTGTCTAACTGTTTAGAAGATATTAAATATGGTTTTTCCCTGGCTCATTTTCTTGAAGCCCTCCAATCATAAGATGTGCGATATATCGACCACATAAGTCTGTGCTTTCATCAACAATAATATAAAAATGTTCATCGCCCAGTGAAACTTTAATTTCTCCCATTACGGTTTCGTATACTGTTTGCACATTCTTCTTTCTAAGTGGGGGATTCGTCAGGGATGTTTTGATTACAATATTTTTGCAAAAAATCTCTGAATTGTGTATTTTGCAGTTTCTTCAAAGGTATATTTGCTGCGACTAAAGCTTTGCATAAGTCTTGATGAAACACCTCCTTTTCACTCTTTGGTTTGACATTTTGAAATGCGGTTTGCGCACACTGCTGAACAGGCACAGATTTATTTTTCTGCAACTTAGCTTTATGCATAGCTGTTTTCAAGTGTTGATCAATTTGGAACTTCTTTTCACAAACAATGATTTTGGCACAAACTTTGCAAAACACTCTATCCCCACTAAACTCCAATTCAGGAAAATTTTTAATCCACGAAGCGGCTACCGGCATTTTAGGCGTTTGAAATAAAATATTTTCGAAATCACTCTTTTCACACTGGAATCTATCGACAAACTAAACTATACAATATAAATACAAAAGAATAGATCACATCTGCTCTCCATTAGGCAAGCTGATTACTTGGAAATTCCTAAACACCCAATAAATGCCGGCAATAAACCATATAATAATAAAACGGGTGAGCCGACAAAACCTACCCACCTTTTAAATTATTTCAATTACCTGCAAGGGTCGCACTTAATCTTTTGAATAAAACGAAAACTAAAATGTGCACACAAATTTTATTTTTGCCGAAATATGCAATTTTTTGTGAAATTTGTTAAAATATGCAAAATATGCAAATATATGCACTTTGCATATATTCCGCCCTTTAGTAATGTATTACGCAACGGAAACTGCTAAGTTATCGGTGAATTTCATAATTTAGCATTGTGTCCCATTGCGTAATTGTGATTTTTATTATAGCAAGGTGTCTGAACAATGAACAGATGGTTATATAACTGTTATTGGAATTCTCCTTGCATTGAATTTGTGGCTTGGAACCAGGACCAGTGCCAAAATGTTCACATTTTACGTAAGAAAATTGTACTTGAAGTTTTTATCAGAAATACCTTTAATTACAACTTAAATTGAGTGCAAACTACCAACTTTTACAAAAAAAAAATCCACCCACCTGTGCAGGTCACGTCGCACAACTGGCAACGAAGCGAATTCCCAGCTCTGTTCTGATTGGTGACCGCCACCGAGGCCGTCATCTTGGTGGCGGCTTCGCGCTTTTTATGTTTTTGCCCCTCCAGATGTTCCCTATAGGTCTGCGGTCCGCGACAACTGGATAAATAAAAACGAAAGAGAAATTAATTTTAGGCACAAACATCGCACAGGCACAAAAAATCCCATACCTGATTCTGTGCAGACATCGCAGTAGTGCAACTGTTGCGGCTTAGGTGGCGCCTTCGTCCGCATATTCTTGGCTCCACCTCCGCCCTTCTTGTACCCCTGCCAACCGCCAGTCTTCTGCTGATTGGCGCCGCTGGACTGCTGTGCCACGTACATCGTGGCAGCAGAGTACAGGGCCGCGTCGTATCCGGAATACGTGGTTGTGGAGTTTGCTTCTGAAAGAATGACCGTTAGTTTTACACAGCCTTTGGGAACGAGTCGCTAAATATTATGTATGTACAAAGCCAGCCCTCATGCATCCGAAATAATTAGTACTTGTCTTTCTGATTAAAAAAATTTATATACTTATATTCTAATCTAGAAAAAAGTTATCATATAAATAAATAAACATTTTTGAAGACAGTAGCTGAAAGGTATCATTAATAATTAACAACCAGCCCTTTATTAAAAAAAAAAGGCTGGCAGTTATTATTCATCTTAATTTAATTTCTAAACCTAACTGACGTTTAAAAATTATATAAATGTTCCGGAAACTGGCTGCAAAATTATCGTATCATTGAACAAAGGATAACTTTGCGAAAAGTTTCGGATATCGTACAATATCAGCCCATTAGAAAACAGAAAATTGAACGGCACACATCAAATACTGTCAAGCAAAATGGGCTCGAATGCGACTGGCGTCAATCAAACCGATTATGGGCGGTCTGCTTTTTGTTTTGTTTTGTTTTTGATAGTAGTACTTACGCTTAGCCTGTGTAGTTGGTTGCGCTGCGATTGTAGTTTGCGCAGCGGGTTGAGCGTAAGTCGCTTGATAACCAGTCGCGTTCGCTTGGTATGTTCCAGTATATTGGGCAGGCTTAGCAGCTACTGTCTGTAAATCAATTGATATGTCTAAACAAAAACAGTTCACCAAAATTCTTGCCTTCTCTATGTGCACACATACGGTAGTTGCTTAGAGCAAATTACGGATAGAATTATCGATCGATTAGAAAACGATTTAAAAACTTCAAATAATTTAACAAACAGTGCTGCAAATAAAATCGTAGGTATACGCTACTACTGAGAACATTAAATTAGTTTCTGAGAATTTTACTTATTTAGCGCAAGTACAGATTATGTCAAACGCTGCTCTGAAACAACTGAAGTTAATTGTAAAGATTCTTTTGGCGCAAAAGTTCAAATGAAAGAATTTCCCGAAAAATCGGCGCAGATTGCAACGAATTATTCGTGTAAAATAACGGAGAAAGATAATTATTTATTTATTCTAGAATGAGGAATGAGATTTGCAAATAATTTTTCAACAAAATAGATTTTACGAAGCTCATGGCACCGGAAGCGCTAAGCAAAATCGCTCTTTGCATTGATTTAGGTAATCATTAGGTAAAATTTTTGTTAAAATAACTTTAGAAATTTCAAATTAATTTACGAGTAAACAACTGTGGAATAAAAATTAAAATACTTATCTTGCCTATAAGTTGAAGGTTAAATGTAGGATTTTTGTTTATAATTCCCGAGGTGTCAAAATGATTATTTTAATATGTATGTATATTTTTGTAGAAATGTTTTACACTTCAGTAGTACCATAACTTTTGCTCAATACATTTAGTATACACTAAAACAACGCATAAAAATTATGACTTGATACAGCGAGCAAAAAAAAACTGAAAATAAAAACTAAATTCTTGGTCGGTTTTATATTTTCTTCATTAATGTTTTTTATTTGGGTATGGCGGCTTTTTGGTTTTAAATTATTTTATTATTTAATTTATAGTTTTTATGAAATATTTTTTTTTTGAGTTACTTTAATCGCATATACTTTATATTACATTTAGTTTAACTATTTCCATATTCCTATTTTCGTCCACGCAAATGGTGTTTGTCAAAACAGTTTACATATTTTTCGGACTATAAGACGCGCTTTTTTAACATAGAAAAATGGACTCAAATTTTAGGTGCGTCTTATGGTCCGAAGGTAGCATTAAAATATATTTTTTTTTTCAATAAATCGGCTCTAAATTTGAGATGCGTTTTATAATCCGAAAAATACGGTAAATGTATTATTTGTATTCGCATTTAAAATAAAAATAAGAATATGGAAATAGCTAAAGTAAGTTACAGGTGATTAAAATAACTCAAAAAAAAAATATTTCATAAAAAAATTAATCAAAATTAAAATATTATGTATTGTAGGTTATAAAGAATTTTGAAAAAGGAAAAAGTTAAATTCTGAAGTGTAAAAAAAAAAATAACATTTGTATAATTTAACACCAAAAACCAGCATACCCAAATAAAAAATTATTGACGTTAAAAAAAATTATATATTTTGACCATGATTTCTTCAAATATTTTTTTAGATAAATTACATATTTCCATTACATTTTTTTTTGTGTTACCAACAATAACTAAAATAACACATAAGTTAGGACAAAAAGATTTCTTTTTAGTTAACAATTATTTACTCGAAAATTATAAACATACAAAAATGAAATATGAAATTTAACTTATTGCAAGTTTCAGATTGGTAGAACTAATGTGTTTCCGAATCTTTAATTTAATATCTTTTACGACCGGTTTCGGCTTAATGGCATCCTCATGTGTAAACGTCAGTAGAATTATAATGTTATGTCGGTCGTAAAAGATATTAACGATTGGAAACAACAGCATTCCGCTGTTAATATTCCACAATATGAAATTGATTTATAGAATTAGTTAATCTAAACCTAAACTGCCCATAAAAAATATTACTAAAATTCCTTGACTGGTTATAATCTCAGCTACATATTTATTTTCATAGATTGCCTACGTTTCTATTTCTGTCACAGTGGTGCCAAATCGTCAGGGAGTTTTTCTTAGCTTTAGTGATCAAACGAAATTTTATTCAAGATTTAGATAATTTACTGAAAACTTTTTTTTTATTAAATTAAAAATATAAATTTCTTTTCTATATTCAAAAAGATTTTCTGTTTTGTTGCATCATCCAGTGCATAATACTGTTAGATTTTACACAGTAAAAATGCAAGGTACAAGAAATTTGAAGGGTACTTCCAGCAGTCACAGAGATCATAGAAAAATGGAAACAAATTAAATGATGAAGCTTTAAATACCACTTCTGTGATTATATTTCTTTGTTATAAAGACAATAGTCAATGCAAAGAACATTTAACATTTTTTAGTATAAAAAAATTATATAATAAACTAAGTTATATGGGTAATACGGTCTTTAAAATAAAACTGCTAAATAACCTCAATATTTCGTCATATATGACTTCCTCAGGAGGACATCTACAATATTACAAAGAATATGAACCAATAGTAATAAAATATTTAAAATAATACTTACAAAGTTCAAATATAATAATCAAATTATACGTATTTAAATTTAGAATTTTTTAAAAGTCAAAAAACATTTTTGTAAACAAGGTAATTAATGTTACTATGTATTTTTTAAAATGTTGCAATAAATATGGTTGAGTTGATTGTGTTCTGTTTGAAATTAATGAATTTTGATTACGTGTTAATATGAACCATTTCTAGAAATAACCGCTTTTTGTAGTTACTTTCAACATCAAGAATTTTAGTATTATCATAATTAAAATTGTGGTCTAAATTTTGAAAATGTAAAGACAAGGCACATGAACGTCTACCTATACGACTATCACTTTTATGTTGGGTTATTCTATTCTTTAGCATTTAATAATTTATTTTATAAAATTAATAGTTGTTATTGAATGTTCAGTCAACAAAGGATTCAAAGTATAATTATTGACAAAAGTAGCGAAAAATTGAAAGAAATCGGAGGGATTGACTGCTTTAGGAGATTTTCAATTCTGCACTGCTGGCATCACTTAATGTTAATCATCGCACCATTTGTCATTTACTTATGATTATGAATACTTAGTAAAAAATATAAAATATTTTCCAAGATCGAATATGACTCCATGACACGTCTGCCAATGTAAGTTTGGAATTGTATTACCAACTAGATAGATATAACTTACATTATACGCAGAAACAGTTGCTGGCAATTCCAAACTATTCATTTCGTTTAAGAAGAAAAATTGCTTAAGCTGGAATATGACTGAAATGATTAGTTTGTGATTAGTTCGATTGCATCATGATAAAGCTACTTTAAACAAAAAAAGAGAAATTTAACACGTGAATAACATGTTATTTCTAGAAAAAAGTTATTCTTCTAAATAAAAATAATTATTTGAATAGTGCCTCTGAAAACGCCATACAGAAACAATTTATTTAGATAATTTTGGAATTATAGAACATAATATTTTTCATTTTTTTTAGGTTTTCGTAAAGTACAATACAATAAGCATTTAGTATACAATACGACCTTTTTAAGTTATAAAATACATTTTTCTCTTCTAAGAAACCATGCATAGAATTGCTTCGCCTTTAATTTCGTATGGAACTTATCAAATACCTTACATTTATTAACAGCACTTTGTCTACAGTCTACAATAACTTACTCTAAACAAACCAAACACATTTTTCCATTTAAACATAATTTTTTTTCCTTTTCTCTCGCAAAAAAAACAATACTGACGACATGGCAGTCTGAGGAGCTTACCGCCGCTTGGGCCTGAGGTTGTGCAGCTGTTCTCTGTGTGTAGGTAGTAGCGTAGGTCGTCGGTTTAGCTGCAGCAGCGGTCTGATCATAACCCGCCGCGTAACCGGCGGCGGCTTGTCCAGTAGCGGTCTGTTGGTAGTAGGTCTTGCTAGCGTCTGGATAACCTGTTGTGGCGGCCGCTGGTCTACCGTATCCGTACTCGTAGGCGGGCGTCGTTCCAGTGCCGACGGCAGCATAAGTACCTGGTCATTACACGGAAATCGTTAGGAAGATGGAAGAACATCCAACCGATGAACGAGGAGGAAAACTTTTGGAGCCGTGGAAGGGAACGCAAAGAAATTCTTGCAGAAATAAGACGAATTGTTACATCCTTTGAGTAAGGACCAAAAAAACAGCAAAATACGCCATGTAGTAAGACAAGATGGAAACTATCAGATATACACTGAGAAAAATGGGCTAAGTGAAGTGTTTCTTTGATAAAAAATTATTTACAATAGATAAAGTTTTACTTGGAACTATTCTCGTTAATTAATACCTGCAACTAAACCCAGTTTCCTGAATGCAAGTTGCTATTGTAAATAGTGCTTTCATTAACAGCTATTACACAGCGTACCTCACAAATTTGTGGTAAGTACCGTATTCCTTATGACTACTAGTACTGTATCTAACTGCAGCACATGGTTAGTAGAAGTAACAACAATGCTGATCGCTATTAAACTCGTATTTTGTTAAATAGGTAACAACTTGCCACAGCTATGATTATTTGAGTTTTGCTGCCACCCCGTGATTGTTTTACTATTCCTGATTGGCTAATGCGACGGCGTAATGAAATAGTCCCCGAGACGGCTACGCGCGCAGGCGCGGGTTAGCGTCAACTAAGAGTTACGGACGTGGGAAAAGGTCGTCGAAAAAGGGTGGCCAAGGTGTGCGGCCATTGTAGGCCAGTTGGAACACAAATATATTAAAAATACCGGGTGGGTTAACTCAAGGCCCCATCCGTATAAAGAATCCCAGCGGAAGAAGAATTGCCGAGCCTATAAGCAATTGGATGTTTCACGATTGCAGTTTTAAACCACGTGGTGGAATATTTGAATTCCCCATCATTGTGATGATATCTGCGCCCGCTGGTGAAGTTAAAGTGTGGATGCCGTCGCTAGCTGAGTGACAGTCCAACTGCCACCTGCAGTTACAGATACCCCGACGAAGTAGCCGTTTTCGAGGCGATCACCGGACATAACCGTCACGTACGCCGGCAGAGGATCAACTCGCCGAGACAACGCCCAGTGCAAAGAATCAATAGAAACCGCAAGTTTACCGCCTAGGTATATTATCCCTTTGTTTGTTATTAGTCGTAACTTCAAAGCCATATTTCTCTTTGTCCTTTGTTTGATTTCAATAATTTCAATAACTAAATAACGTTTCAAGGGGGGCCCATTTACCTTATCTCTTATTATTGCTTTGTTCATTTTTTCATTATTAAGGAATATATTTTATGAGTCATTACGTTGTAAATTGTTAAAAAAAAACAGTTGTTAAAGGGAAACCAATATCTTTCATTCATATCAGATAGTCACTATGTTTGTCCTATACAAAATAAAACTATTACTAATAATACTGCGTTTTTTCTTAAGTAATAAGTATTATGTACCATCTTTAGCAAAATAAATGCGAATTTAATCTTCAATTATTAATGCAATCGAAGCTACAGCACACTGAATAGTAATCAAAAATTATTTGCAAACAATTTTGAATTACGCATTGCTCGGTACGCAGTACTTATAATTGCGGTTGCATAAATAATCGAAGATTTGCGGAACTTTTTTTTGTACTTTATCAGTTATTCACACAGAGTATACAGTAAGCTACTTAATATATATTCACTAAACTTCCTCGTTTCCTACACTACCTATAGTTGAACAACAAACTTAAGGTAAGTATATTGTATATTTATAGTAAACCATTACCTTCTATATATCAGGTATTTAGTGAACGTGCATTAATGATACTCCTTCCTTATCACAAGTAATCTAAATAGCCTGTATTAATTATGAAGGTGTGATAGTTGTTATAGAATAGTTCACTCACAGCAATACACCTACTACTTGACAAAGGCAAATCTTTGCTTACTGCATACATTACTACATATATTCTTTGGCTTAACTACTTACTAAGTTTAATTATCATAAGTAACTTCATAAGTTACCGGTATGAAGCAGACCGCAAGTAACTTAGATTGCTTCTTGTTAGTATCAGTGTTTAAGATCTCTTTTTTACTAGTGCTAAGTAATCTGTATTTTTGTCCCCTATCCAGCTAAACTGTTTACTTACGATAATTGTATTTTTATTTATGATTATTAAATTTTTTTCTCAGTATAGAGTTGAGAATGTTCAAACAGATGCTACACGACCTTACATTAGCTAATTTCAGAAATCTAGTAATCAGTTTGGAGAAACACTATGGGCCATTGAAGTTAAGACAACTAGTTTAATTTTTAAAAAATCATTTTTTTCACTATTGAATACTTTTAGCATTATTGTAAAAATTTCTACAATAAAGTAAGCATAACAACAAAATATTAAGACGGAAATCATTATTAGAATAAGCTTATCAAAGAGAATATTTAATTTAACCTAATAGCATGCAATAAAACCATTACAAATATTTAAAGGAATGCCGACAAACATGTTTACAATAGAAGGGTGGGCCGATAGGGTTGTAACTCTCATTGAGAAGGTGTCTCCTAAAGGTCTTCAACTATTGCAGGGAATAATTGATATCGTACTTGTTCTATTAGTAAACCGGTTACCATACATTTGTTCAATTGCGGTGTTTATGAAAATAGTATTTAAAAAAATGCCAAAAGAAAAGTCGATAACTGTAGAAAAGAGACCGGCTATTGTTGTCACATTACGCGAGGAAGAACATTCTGTACATGTATTGAGAATATGCAGAAAAAATAGGAGCGACGAAATCTACAGTCCATTACACTATTCCTCGCTACCGAAACACCGGAACATTCACACCGAGAAATTGCTGTAACGTCAGGATTGCAGTTGATTAGGGAGAACTTCGTGTTTACATATGATAACGACCCCAAACACACGGCACGGCTCTGCAAAGATTACCTCGTGTCTCAAGTGGAGAATAATCATGCCCTGGCCTCCGCAGAGCCCGGATTTGAACCTAATCAAATTACTGTTGGATGAGCTAACAGGCGAGTAAGGAAAGCCTGCCCAACTCCGAAAGAGCACCTGTGGCGACTTCTCCAAGCCGTATGGAAAATATTTCCCAGGAAACTGTGACAAAATTAACAGAGCGCATGCTACGAATGGTCCGGGCTGCATTGAAAGCCAAAGGAGGATTCTTCGACGAGAAGAAAGTATAGTGGAAGTGTAATATTTCAACGAGAATGTTTTGTCTTATCTTTTAGTTCTTCTTGTTTATATTTTTGTTTCCACGAATACGTTTTCATTTTCTTTGGAATGCATTGCATTTTTTCAAGGATTTAATGCCAATCTTGTAGTTAAATAAAATTCAATATCATCTTATAAGAATTGTGTGCATTAAATGAACATATAGATTTTAAAATTATGGAACGCAATATATTGTCACAATTTAGTGATCTTATTCATAAAGACAAAGGATGGCAGGTTATAAATTAATATTATTTTATATTTACTTATATAACTTATCTTTATTGTAATTTGAAAATCATTTGCATATTTTGTTTTGCATTAACTTCAAAATTTAGACAATTAAGTTCTTGATGTAATTATATTTAAATATCGAATACATCACACACGCAATTATGTATTTATTATTTCATTGTTTTGAAAATATTACTGATAAAGAATTTTATACGACGGTTAATTGATTGCATAATTTACAACTTACAATTTCGTAAATTAATGAGAACATCCTAGCAAGAACTTTATTTTTTACTAATATGTATTAAGTATAACATTGAACTATGTTCACTGATATTTTTAGCAGATAACAAATTAATTAATTCATTTGCTTTCTGAAACCCAAACAAACCCCTACACTTAGAGATATTCGCCTCACAACAGAGCAATCAATAGAAACAGGCAAAAATACACATTATCGGTTAAAATAGTTCAAAGGCATTTTATCGGCAATAGATTCGGCCAAACCTAACTATGTGAGTGTTCTCACTTTGAGTGAGTAAAAATAACATCTAATTGCGTTCAATTTTTGTGTGTACCAACGTGATATAGTTATGCGGAAATTCTGCTTTAGGCACAATAAAATTTAAATAGCCAACGAATAAAAAAAAAAAGTGCGGTTAAACACAAGGATGGAAACTTTTTTGTATACAACAAAAAAAAAGCATTATTTTATTTTAACTATACCTATATCTTTTTGAATCGTTAATTTTTGACATTATTAAAATAACGAATATAGATAAATCGTATTTGTAATCCGTAAGCTAGGAATATTATCTATTATTCCTTATCATTTAATTACTTATGGGAGTCGTAAATTTTGTAACTGAATAACAAATAAAGTTATCCATTATCTACGAGTAAAATTGCTTATTTAACCAAATTGACGAATAAAATTTACAAATAAAAACAGTTATTCGTCTTAATTAGAAGACATTTATCTTCTTCATCAAATTCAATAAAGCATACAGAAATAGTTGTTCAAAAAGTGGGATAATACAAACTTTTGTCGTACGTTATAGATGATTACTAGAGAACAAAAAAAAAATAACATTCAACATTGGTTGAAAGTTATTCGTAAACAGATCACACAGATCGATAAATGATTATTCGAATACTGTTGGGAGATTTTCGATAAAGAAGGACTTTTATAATAAATTCTCGACAATTTCCTGAGGAAGCATTCAAACGTGCTGGAACCAAAAGGATAATTTTATGATCGATAATGCCGTTCTTAACACAATGGAGTTTTCGCGCGCCAAATCGCATACGTTACGTTACCCTTTTAGAACCTCTATAATATTCTAATGCTAATTCGTGTTAGACGATCTCTGGATTTTTATTGTTCGTAAGGTCAATGCCTCGTTTTTGCGACGTGGGACTGCCAAGTACCTATGATTACTCACACATACGAAATATGTTCCATCTTTGTTGGCTGTAGAAACGGAAATTCAATTTAATGCTAACGTACAGTGAGAAAAATTATATTTTCTAACATTGTCACAGACGAGAAATTCATACATGAATTCGCACATATTTCAAAACAATTACTATTACTACATCATTTCTTGATAAATGCTTTTTTATTAAAATAATTTGACAATATACAATGTGATCAATTTAATTGCCTGAGGTTGGTATCGAAAAAGTTCCTAGTTATAAAGATTAATTATAAACTAAGTTGAATTTATTTTCTTGGGCAGGCTAAACCCCTGCTACTGAAGAGCCACCTCTTTCGGCACTACCAAATCGCAAATTAAAAAATCCATCAATGAATGGATATACAATCAGTTCAGAGAGTGGTGGCAAAAATCACGGGACAATGGCAGGCAAAAGAGTTCCTAAAGGAGCAGAGGCCTGAACTCACGAGAGATCTACTGAATAAAGACAGGAAGACTGTCAAAATGATTGTAGGTCTGCTGACTGGTCACTGTAGACTGAATAGGCATACGTACAACATAGGCCTGGCAGATGATACAACCTGCAGATACTGCCAAGAGGAGTAAGAAACACCAGTTCATGTGCTGTGCCAATGTAAAGGCCTGGCGAGGACAAGGTTTCTAGTAATGGGGGAGGAGAACCCTACAGCTAGTAGCTACATAAAGAAGCCGCTCTCAAAGATGATAGGCCTAATTAAGAGGGCAAAATTAGAGAGCGCCCTCTAGGAAAAAAGAGGATCACAATAGATCTGAAAAGGTTGCGGTGAAACAGGTCGATAGGCCACCCAATCCTAATCTAATCTACTGAAGAGCCGTTGGGAACATTTGGTAGAACAAAGTTGTCTGCTAGCTTGGTGCTAGTTATGCTGTCTGTAAAATTTAATTTCTAGCTCACCACTCTTTTCGATTAGGTTTAATACCTGTCTAATGTGATAAACCGTAAACTGGGAAAATATTAAAGCTTTTTACCTAAACAAAACTGCTAATTTTCAAAATTGTTACCTCTATTTTACTTTAAACGTAATTTAGAAAGTAAACTTGCCACTTGTTTAAGTCGCCAATGGCTTCACTACAGCCAAACTGAAAATGATAGAACACTGGTTGTGTTAACCACGCATATAAAAGAGTGGTTAACACAACCTCTTCCCATGAGATGGCGCTAAATTTCCTTTATTATTTAAATATTCAAAATGTTTCACTGTAGACCACTCTCCCCTAAACATAATCGTTATAATAACAAATTTACATTAATAGTCAAGTGTACAGTGTTTCCAACGTAACTTTGCAATTGCCAACGTTAGGAACAATATTGAACATATTGTGACAAAAGTATAGTAAATAATCCATTTAGGAGGACATTTAACATCGAGTTTGAAGACAGAAAACATCGACAACAATTTCTGCATATCCCAAAACGTTTCTCAATAATAAAGCTGCCAAAAACATATTGGAAATATGCAGTTCGGGCACCAGTCTTATCACATAATCTTACTTAAGGAGAGGATAAAACTTATTTCTGCAAGAATTTCTTCAATGTCCACGAACTTATATCCTAATTGAACACAAATATATCCTAAAGAGTAATAAATATACAGAGTGTCCCAATTAATGTAAGCACCAGTAGCATCTCCAAAAATTTGGGGAGATAGAAAATTTAATTAATTAAAGGGCCGGTTTCATAATAAATGTCACTTTAGTACTTTAACAAAAGTCTCTGTATTATTTATGGAAACTTTAATTTAAAGTAATTTTAAAGTGTTAAAGTGACATTATGAAACTCGACCTAAATGAGATAAACTGTGCGTGATGTTCAGAGAGCCTACTTTTTTTTTTATGAAAATTGAAACTTTGGGAAATGACAATTTGATTTGTGTGTGTACCATTTTACTCTTTTTATTGCGTAGTAACAGTTATTTAATGATGAGTGAAAAAGTTGCACGTTATTGATTAGTAAAAATTTAGGAAATGCTAGTTAAGTTAATCATTACTTGCATTTGACAAAAATGCCTGTGTTTATTAGTCATATTTGGAACCAATTTTTTTGTTTTACTTTTTATTCGAAAGAAAAAGAAAACTTTCAAATTACAGGTTTTCAGATTAGTATTTTTAGAGAAAAAAAGATTGAAAATATATATTTAAAAAAAAAGTCAACGTCACAACTGCCTCGCCAATAAAAAAATAGAATTCTGTTTTTGGCCAATAAAAAAAAAATACAATGTATTGCAAACATCGTTGTTCATGTAAAAATGAAAAACAACAGTTTGGCTAGTTGATCCTTTTTCATTTTCTTTATTTTTAATTATCTTTTAAACAACATGTTTCGGTATATTTATGACATCTTCAGGTCTCTACAAATTATTTAAAACACAAACTTATTATAGGATAAATATTGGATATGTTTAAAACGTTATTTAGTTAACTTGAAAAAGGACCAACAAACCAAGCAGTTATTTTTCATTTATTTGTTATCATAAACACAATTATTTGATAAATTACTAATTACTAACACTAACATGAACCAAAAACCATTAAATCATATCTGACATATGTGACACTGAGCGTGCACAAAGGTCGCCAACATTTTATTGGTCAAGGCAATTGTGACGTTTTTCAAAATATAATTATTAATTACCATTTTTTGACATGATTTTACTGGAATATGAAAATTAAAAGTTAAATTGTTTTACATATTCGTCACCGTACAACACAAGAATTACGTACATAAAATATTTCTTTTTGCATAATTTGTTGAAAGACCGGCTCTATAATAAATTAACAAAGGAGTACGAAAATATAGCAGTCAGCGAACAGATATCTTTGATTAACTTTGACATTCGTACTCACTGCATTCAATCAAGAAAGACTAGATGTTGGCGCTTAACAGTTTTTATTCAATATGCTTGAGAGTGGTAGAATAAATACGACAATTTTGTTTCTGGGCCTCCGTTCAGAAATACTCATTTTGCATTACTTCAAAACGGTAAGAAAACTATTATTTTCCGGCCTAGGTAGGCACAAATGTCACTAAAGGTTGGCAGACTACATTCGACATGACAGATGTGTAATGAATTGACACTAAGCTACTGCGCAACCTTACTAAGACCAAATATTATACCAGTATACATATGGTCAAAGAAATGTTCCACTGACGCACTATAGATGACACCACGAGCATTTTCTATTGTTGTGCATTTGCAGTCGTAATATATTTCCATAAGAGAATACTTGTGGTGCCATATTTCGTACACCAGTGGAACATTTCTTTGACCATATGTATACTGGTATAATATTTGCCAAGACGAACTAGTGTCTCTATTGCACTTATTATTGCTAAAATAGATATTAAACTAGAAATAAAATTACAGAAAAAGACTTATTCTCGTAAACGTCAAAATACTAAAGGTATGTAATATGTGTGCCAACCTGTACTGTCAACTTCCTAGCGTCAACATTTCTTCTCTATTTGCAATTTAAAATTAAGATTTGTCGGCCCAACAAAAATAGTGTGTATTCGTACTGGTGTACAAACCGCACTCATACTCGCAAAACTGTACTTTTTTGTCTAGTGATGCGAAATAACTATTTCCCTATTAAACCCGTTTTGGAAGAAAAGTAGAAAGTAGAAGCTGATAATCCAAAATCTTTGTGAAGCAGTGGAATTATGCTAAATAAGCTAAATTTACAAACATGTTTGTTTGCTGTACGAAGAACACTGCGTCAAAAAAAATAACTCTTTAAATTGAAAGCCTCTTGCAGCAAAATAATGTAAGTTTAACGATTTTTTTTTAGTAAACAGTTAGATGTTGCTTTTGCGCTAAGACTATAATCATCATCTAAAAAACTGAAGATTAATTTTGACAAAAAATTATTTTTCTGTTATAAAGATTAGCATCAAGTTAGTATCCACAGCTGACAGTCTTAGAATAACAATTTAACGTTTTAATATTGCGCCATTCTGTCATATACACAAGTTCCATGTGCAGCATTATATAAAGTCATCGAGAAAAATCATAATTAGAGTAGACTATAAAATGTAAATGGTTTGGGTTAGTACCACTTGGTTGGGTAGCCACATTCACATAATGACATTTATTACTTGGTATTTCTCTTTGTAAACAAGGTTTATAAAATCAAAATGACACTGCAACATAAAGAGAAACACAGAATTCATTTAATATTGAAAAAACAATAAAAATTTTACATAAAACTACAGATATTGTTGAAAATGTCGTCCGTTTACGTCTAAACACAAACTAACTCTTTTCTGCAATCCATTAAAAACAATATGCAACATTTGCGGTGAGTTGTTAATCTCTTCACACTTTTCTGTTATGCGATTTCAAGATTTGCCAGATTATGTATTGGCGTTGAATAAATGGACTTTTTCATGTATGGCTAAAACTAAAACTATATACTATACTAAAACATCGCATATATTTAAATCGCAAGACATAGGATCCTTGGACATGGATTTTAGTGCCTTTGCTTATTATTCTGTCATGAAAATATTCTCTGAGATATTGAAGTGTTTCTCTGGTCTTAAGTGCTGTTGCACCATCTTGTTGGAAATTCCCATTTTGTAACACATCATCCAGTTGATTTTGAATGAACCGAGGATTCTATTGCGGTATCGTGCGACAGTAGTTGTGTTTTCAAAAAAAAAAAAGAAGGGATCCACTAATCTTCTTCGACATATTCCAACCCAAACATCAACTTTTTGGGGATTTAATGGTTTTTCAACAAAAAAAAAAATAACGATTTTCCAATGACCACAACCCCATAGTCTGTGAATTTACATATCCAGAAAGAGAAAACCAATCCTCATCTCGGAAAAAAAAGTGGTAAGAAAACCCTCATAATTTAGATTATTTTGGAACCATTGACAAAATTCCACTCATCTTGGATAATCCACTTGAAGGAGCTCATGAAAACATTGCAGCTTATAAGTATGATAGTGTAAGTTTTTTTTCAGAATGATTTGACATGCGCCATAAGATAAATTTGTTTGTTGCATAATTGTTTGAAATGGACACTTTTCGATTTTCATGAATAACATGCTGAATGACTTCAATATTTTCAGGTGTACGTTTAGGCGGCCGCCAACTGCCAGTTTTTTCGACCGACTCACCAGTCTCTCTGAATAACTGCAACGAATTTGTCAAAACATGGTAGTGGAACGCTAATTCAGAATGTTCTTCACCAAAATCAATCATGCATTTTGGAATTGAATATTGCGATTCGGCATTTACTTTCACACCTGCATGTAAGTAACATTAGATAACTTTTGTTTTAACTATGTTTTGCATTGAATACATTTTTTTCAGTTTAATCAAAGATTTGACACAAACGTTTAGATTGAATGTCAAATAATGAATGTCATTATCGAAAGTCACTAAAGTTCTGACCCAAAACATTTACATAGTCTAATTTTATGATTTTTGTCGATGTCTCATTACTATTATATTATATTAAACTTTCCTACATTCCTAACTATGCACTTTTAAGAAATCTTTACAGACACAGAGAGTTTGAATTTTCTATTTATTTATTTAGATAAATAAGCTTTCTCTCTCTCTGCTATAAAAATTGTTATATATTTCATATTCTCAAATTATAACTATTTCAAGATTAACAAACTATGATTCAATTTTCTTCTGCGCATTTTTTAATTTAAATCGTTTTTTTCCATAATCATCAATTATTTACAGTTTCTGCCTTTTCTTCAAAAAGAAGAATTTTGCGTTTGTAAGATCTGAGAATAGGGGCTTGATGTTTCAGGATTAATTTTGTTTTAAATGCGATTTCGTAAATCAAAGCAATTTTTCTTACCCCTGCCCATTTTATTTAAAGTCGTTGGTTAATAAAATTATAAAATTAATTTAGACATTTAAAGAGTCAGAAATATTACTTTTCCTCCAACTCAACAATTATACGCTATAAGAATTGATAAATTGTTTTCTTTTGATGGGAAAATTAGAAAGAAATTAATAATGTTCGATTGGTTTGTTTATTGCTCACTATTTTCTTCTAGCTCTTTCCCAAAAAGAAAATCATTTAAAACAAAAAAAAAACACTAAATTATTCTTATAATTTTGTTACTTCTGCAAATAAATCTAGCAATACATCAGTAGTGAAGTCCTTTCTTCATGATACAGACAGAAAGAAAGAACCACCTGCATGTGAAGAATGATTCATGTTTTAAATAACACAATTTGTAGAAAAAAAATAAAAATAAAAACACCATAGATTCGCAGTCATATTTGAATTCTACATAAATATTTAGTAATTAATATTTTTAGCGGCTTAAAGTCAATCTATATTAACATGTTTCGATCTAAAACAAAATTGTAAATTGGTCAAATCGGCAATATCTCTGCAAATACATCGAGTCTAGTATCGTTACACTCTCATCCATTATAAACATTTACCACCTAATTATAAAATATTAGGTTGGCATCTTTCACTTAAAATAAGGTATGTCAAAAAATTTACTTTGCAATTTCAAGTTTTTCCCCTATAAATTAAGCAATCATCATTTTTTTTTTCCTATTTTAAAAAGTAGGCTCTGACATTCTACATAATTCAACAAAATCAAAGTCTCTTACTATTTACGATATTGGGACAGCCTGTATTATTACCTAGCGACCCCTTCGGACCTGTTTTATCTTCACCTTCACGAACATGAATATCATAATCTTAGAATTTCAATAAACAAATCATCGATATGTGTTTTCATCTCTATTCCGGTGGAAATTTCATCGCACATATTTGCATCAACAGTTTCGAAGGGGTTGCAATTACAATGGTGACAAATTTGAACAAAATACAATGTTTTCATACTCGACGGTTACAATAAAACATACATATTATAGATATACAAGTACTCGTTTAGATAGTTTTATCACAGAAATTAATTAAAAATATACAAATGATTAAAGTATTTTATGACAAATAAGAAATCGCATCATTTGTTCATTCAGAAATATTAAAGTGTATAGAAACGGCACATTTACAGGATTTGCGTCGACTTTGAGAGAAATTTAACATAAAATGGCTGCATGAGGGCAGAACAAATTCGTTTCAATCCATGTGCACATGATATGAAATAGAAAGAAACAGTACCTGGTGTAGTTGCTGCTTGATAAGCAGTTTCGTAGCCAGCCGGTCTTTGTGTGCCGTAAGTGGCCGCCGCGGCTGCCGTAGCCGGCGTAGCTACCGCATACCCAGCTTGACCCGCTGCTTGATATGCCGCTCCAGTTGCCGCCGCAGCACTGAAATACATCGAAAACATTCAAAATACCACACAAACAGTGGCCGTATTCGTGAAAAGCGTCATAAATCACCCAAAAAGTACTCACAAACTACTAATAATCACGTATTTAGCGGAAAATTCGCGTCGGCTAAAAATGCTATCCGCCTAGCTCGAATGTGGTCGTTTTATTGATCGGGCAATATGCCGGTGTCGAACCGTTCAAGGACGCCGGTCGCCATTCAGAAACATTTACGTTCAGGCGCCAAATCTTATCGAATATCTATTGTATTTGGTATCAAAATGATCGCCGAAAAACCGTGTGAAATTCTAAAATAATAATACATACCTGTATTGTGTTCCACCGTGCGCAAATCCGAAATAATTATTCGTAGCCATATTACACGCACACACTCATTGACATCTATTTTGAAACAGGAATGCCAATCGTTAGCATTCCGGATATGGCCAGAATTAACGGAAACACGTAACTACGCATGAATTGACAACGAATCAGGGCGGCAAACCACAAAAACGAAGAAAAGGAAAAATTACTATTATCAAACGTCAAATTTTGCCAGCAAATGATTTATCAATTTGAAATGTCTAAACCTAATTAATATAAACGAATATTATTTATTTTAAGATGGTATTTATAATATATATAGTTTCTATTACGAATTCTTTTCTCATGTAAATTTTCATTTCAGTCAGCTCTATTCAACTTCCAAAGCCTATTAACCGTTGTGTTATTGCTGATATGTACTTGCACTTATTTAAGATCACTATTTCCAAGTATAATTGATAGGAATAAGGTCGGGTAAGTAGAAATAATAAAATCCTTTGGGAAATTTTTTGTTTGCTGAATTTATATATTTTTAGAGTTGCGGGAACATTTTGGAAATGTGCACGAATTGGTGAAAGAAAGTCTCCGTATGTTGCATTATTTTGTTTAGGGATGGCATTTTCTATTTTATTTCTAACGTAGCCCTCAATATAAGTTTACTTACGATTAATTTTATTTTTTCACTTTTAATTATTAAAATATGTATCGATTAAGTATTTACTAAAATAAAATTAATAATTGTGATACTTATTAAGTGTTGGTGTTTTTTTTCTTTTCATAATGTAACAAATAGGTATCCGAAATTCTTTTTGGACTGAAAATGTAGTGGTAGATATTTATGGAAAAAGTTTTGACAAATAGCTTTCGATAGGTCTTTCGTAGTTGAAACTGAGAGTATATTTTCAATCAAAATCATAATCTTTTGAATATACAGACTTGATGATACTTCATAAAGAATAGATTATATTTTCATTTTGACTCCATTAAAAAAATTGAAATTCCCTAAAATTGTTATTACTGTTTGCACTACTAGAACAAGAAATTCCCTAAAATTCAGTATTACTAGATATTTTGATATTTTTATTTGTTTAGTTGCGTAATTCATCTAAAATACAGCTGCAATATAGGCAACTTTTATAACATCCTTACCATTTTTTTTTCAGTTGAAAAACCGTTAAAATTATAATCAATTTCAGTGGTTGGAATAAAAATGTTTTTCATGACATTTTAAGGGAATTAGAAGGAGTAATAATAACTATAAAAACTAGAACTGTATTTATGATTTATCAAAATATATTCTAGTAGTATTTAATTTTATTTGTGGAAATATTGTAGATTGTAATTAAATCTAAATTAGAATAATTTATAAAATGATTAATGAATTTCCCACAATTATTTTTAGAAACTTTAACAGAAAGACGTCAAAATAACTAGTAATACAAAACCATTGGTAATTTCGTGCTTCAGTTGAAGTTCCTGAGAATAATTGTGGGAAATTTAAATTTTACCAAGTGGGGGATAACTTTCTCTCAATTCTGCTGGAATAAATATGATTTCTTTTAAAATTTTTAGTTTTGAAGCCAAAAGAAACATTAAGGCAATTCAAAATACATTAAAAATGTTCCACATTTTAGGAATTTTAATATAAAAATATTTTAATATTTGTATTCTAAATAATTTCATTCTTAAATTTATTAGAAAAAAGCGGGTAAAGTTTAAATTTTGAATATTGAAAAAGCTAAATCAATTGAACTTCCGTGTTATTATTTATACAATCTATAAAAATAATAAATGCTATTCCTCATCATAATCATCATAAAAAAAATATCATTACATATTTTTTTTATGATGAGATAGTTAAATAAATAATGAATTGAAAAACATGAAACAAAATAAACACTCAATATGATTGTGATTTTAAGACAATTTGAAATGTACGCAAGCACTTGTTTTTCATCGTTTTTAACGTTTAGTCACAGTTTAGTCAACGGTTTTAATAAGTTCAGTGATTTGTGGTTAGAAGTTACATAGAACATCCTTTTTTTGTATAGAATTAGACTGGAATCCAATGAATGAAGATTACTACCGAAAGTTCTTCATGCGAAATGGTAAGTTACATTGCAAATATATTGTAGTTGATTTTTAAATTTAATACGTAATATATGGAGTAATTAAAGTTAACAGTTTATGTTTCTGAATTAAATTAAAAGATCTGAAACTGCCTAAAACACAACCAGAACTATATATGTCATTAAAATCATTTTTTTTTGTTTCATTATTAAAACCATCTGTTTATTAGAAAAATTTAATGTGCATTTATGTAAACGTAAGAACCATACAATTGATTGTGATGTATAAAATCGGAAAATTAAATTTCAACGTTGGAAATGAAAAGGTAAAGTTACAAATGTTGAAAACATTTTTATTAAAAATAAATTTCTTTTGTACTTTATAAGTACCTTCGAAATGATTTATTTATTGTAAATAACTTAAACATTACAGTATTTTTCCTGTGGAACAAGTTCTTAATCGCAATTTGTCTTTGAAGTGGGAGAATTTTGTTTAATTGCACTTTGAAAAATTGATGAAGGTATCAGCTGTACATTTTTCTATCAAAATAAAGAAATACAAGATTCCTAGTGATAAAAATTTATTTTAATTATTAAAACACAATTACTCCATTCCATTTATCACAGAAGTAACGTAAAAACTACACGGTATGTACAAAAGAATTAAATTAATATACACAATTTAAAATTTATATAAAATTTTTAACAAATACATCTATCTTTTTAAGGTAATTGGTAGTCAGATAAAATTATGTCTTCTATCATTTTTTTTTTGTTTTGAACACATTACTGTTTAAAATAAGAACTTACAATAGTAGATATGTACTATTACGTGTCCTGATTTACGTACAAATAAAAAAATTCGAAATATTTATTGCACTACTGTACACAATTATTGGATATTGCTTTTTGTAAAAAGGCAATCGATTCTTAAATTTGGCACTAGATTTTCTTCCCTGCGTTGTTCGCGTAAATTGTTCTGATGCTTTCTTCTGTCTGAGCAAATAGGTACAGGTATTTTAGTTTCTTTTTTTTCTTTTGTTTATACTTCTTCCGTGTCGATGTCGGAACTTTTTTCCGCTTTTTCGAGGTCCCGAGATCCAAATGCGTTTGGCATTCGTTGATAGTGTGGTTTCCAAGTACTTTGCGGCCTAGTATAATCTAAATGATCGTATAGATCTGTAAAAAAAAATAGAAACAATTATATATAGGCGAGATAATTTGTAAAATAAAAGCTCTATATATAATTCGATGATGTACAATTTGAGAATAATTAATTTATGTACAGGAGGATCCCGAACGAAAAAATCTAATTTTGTTTTGCTATTTTAAGTGGAATCTTTTGTATATTAAGATTTTAAAAAAATTCCTAAGTCTATACACTGAAAAGTAATGGCAGACATAGTACAAATAACAGGGTGCGCTCGATTTAAATGCCTGTCAGATGACGTCATTGCGGAGCACATTAAAACTAACCAAATACATCTAATATTAAAATCCAAATTTATTCACAATTATTAATTAATGTTGATTCAAATGCAGTTTATTTGCTTTAGAAAGTCTGTTTAGGTTATTTAGTAGCGCTCGTGCTTTTTTTTTACAACTTTTGCGAATTTCGGATTTCGGCGTAACAATTATCTATTCTCATTTTACTAACATAAAAAAAAAAATATACACATTGTAACGCTACAGAGTAGCATACAGCCCGGTTTAGAAAAAATAAAATTTAAAAAAAAAATATTAATTAAATTAGTAAAAATCAAATTTAATGCATCCCAGTGTCATCTATATTTATTAATTTTAAATTAGAAGTGTGCCCTCTCACAAGCTAGATGGCATGCATGGCGAGAATTTCCGATTGAAGCACGTTGACATCAAAAAATTAACGAATAGCTCTTATTATCTCAGTACGTATGGAGATGGTTTGGATGAGTGTTGCGAAAAATGTCCTCTCCTTCAATTTGCATGTTAATGACCAGTTTCGAACATGTAGTAGGCACGATAGTGTTGTACCTCGATCGTAATCAATCTCTCATTTATAATGAAAACATTTAAGTGCGAATAATTGTGGTTTTATTTAGTAAAAAAGTTCGAAATGTGAACCTGTGTAAGATCAGACATAAATCTAAAGATATTATTATCTCAGGTAAGTTACGTGAGTCCGCTTAATTAATAACAATAACGTTTTATTAGTAATTCCGCTTTTTGCAATATAAATTCAATATCGAGAACATGAATACGTCTAAATTAAATTTCAAAATTCCCGCGTTTTCTGAACGTTCAAACGGAAGTTTTGTTATGCTTAAACGACATGTGAATCAGAATGACCAACCTTGATGGTAAAACTGCTGGATATTGGTTCGTATCGTAAATACATACATATCAAATATTAACCTAGAATACTACCAACTTATACAAATTTCCCCAAGTGACTGCAAACCGTTTATCAATGATACAAACAATATTTCTAACCTCAAATTTGCAGAACGGATAAAATAAATTTCTTATAAGTACAATTAATTTAGATTAGAATTGAAATAACACGTTTAGTTTTAGGTAGATTTGACGAGGAATACCTTCTACAAGGACGAATTCTGCGAACATCGAAGTGGTCAGGAATGGTCGGGTGTCTGATAGGGGCCCTGGTACATCGTAGGTACTTCAGATCACGGAGGATGGCTCGATCAGGACAGGAACATTACTTGGGAAAATCGTCGTTGGTAGAAAGATTACCCAAAAGGTTGTAGGTAATTTGGATAATATTTATGTGATAAAATGTGTTTAACAATTAACAACTATTTTCAGGTTGTAATTTGGAATAAAATTGGATTTTTTCAAAATAGCCGTTACATTTTACGAAAAACAAATTGAGACACATCTGCCTCTGACGAGCGTTGGCTGTTGAATCATTTCGAATTGAAAACTTTTAACCGACTTGAAAGCGATTGTCTTCGACAAGGAGTGCAACTGACTGCGAAAATCCGTTAATTTCACTGAAATGAGGGGAATATACTTTGATACATGAGAATGCCCATGTGACCGAATGGACTGTCGAATGTTTAAACGAACTTCAAATAAATAATTATTGCAAAATTCTGGAACCACCTTACAATTAACATATAATAAAGGTAGGTGTCTCTGGATCATGAGAAAAATACATTTAAAATTTTTCAACACTTATTACTGTGTAAAATTAACAATCTTAAAATTCATTATTGTACACAAAAAGTAGGCAACTATTTATATACATAGAATTGTGACAGAACCCAATTTCCAGCAATTTCCCATGTCTTTCTGTTGACATATCAATGCAATTGGAATGCCAATGCATATAAAAACATTATTAGACTAAATTTAAATGAAATAAATACACTGTAAAAAAATAAAGATGTTCATTTGAATTGAACTTGGATCTAAATTTGATCTGTCAATGTCTATTGTAAAAATATACTATTCAAATTCTAATATTCATTTCGATGTGCAAGTATATCACTGCTGATCATTTTTACTTCCTGAAGGGAATATTCTGAAGGAAAATGCTTCTAAGGACCTGCCAATGCAGAGATTTCGTACATCACTTTTTTTCTTGTTATATCAAACTAGTTTTAAAATATAACTAAGTAAAATAGTAACTTTACATTTAAATAATATCGAGTATACATTCCATTACAATATATATATTTACCAGTTTCTTTTGCGTCTTTTTGTTTAATCTCGTCATAGACGTGATCCAACTTGTCGATGCTGTGGTAGATGTTTGGGTTCGTAGCGTCCGCGTCTTTATTCTTCAAGGATTGCAATTCGGAGGTTATATTACCTGAAATAAAGAACACGACTATTAAAAAGATCGATAGGATCACGTGTAGTACAAAAGACGTAAGAACAATCAGAGGTGGGAAAGCGTCAATTCGAAAGAAGTTCATGCATCATTTGCCGTACCTTTTCCATCGACGTCTGACGACGAGCAACTGGCCATCCCAAGCCGTTGCCTTTCCATGTTCGTATTTGTCTGTTTGATTAAATTATTTCGTATTTGCGGCGTGTTATTTAGCAACCAGAGGTCGTCTTCCTTTCTAGTGTTACTTTGGTAATTATACATAGGATTATCAACATGATTACGATCTATGGGAAACATCCAAACATGTATATATACAAGGAAATTATTAAATCGATCGAATATATTTTTTTTACCTGTAGAAAGGGCCTGTTGATCTGCTATGTACTGTACGTGAGCCACTTCGTTCTTCAAGTTATTCACCCTCTTCTTATAGTAATACCAGAGCCCCAACATCATCGCCAAAAATATAGTTATTATAACCACTACGTAGGCTACGATGCTACATAATTGCTTTCCTCCGGTGACTTGATGGCCTTGACTAAGGTATCTTCGCATGTCCGCCCCGTATGGCCGTGTCTGCAAATGCAACCCCGAGCCGGATGGCACATGAAATTATCGTTTGGACATTCGCAGGGATTCATGCAATGATCTCCGTAGTAACCTTCGGGGCAAACTAATGTGGCGGAAAACAAAATGGTCGCTATTGATCGAATGAAACGATTAAAATACGTTTTACTAACTTTCTGTGCATTGTGTGCCAGTCCAGCCGGCAACACATTTACATACACCGTCACTGCCTCTGCATTTGCCATGATTGGAACATTTGCAATGTTGCGTGCAGTTCATTCCGTAGAAGCCCGGTTGACATGGTACGCCGCAATTCTTGCCCAACCAGCCAGGTAAACATTGGCATGCTCCTAAAATGGTGGGTGAGTTATAATGGGTGGAACAAACTTGGACAGTAACATGGAATTATTTAGAGCAATATAGTTCATTAACAGATGAGCAAACTTTCAATAGCGTGTCG